>JAHBCN010005556.1:10000-54693 GCA_019359885.1 Listronotus oregonensis | reverse complement strand
CAACGTTTTCCTTGCAAATATTTAAGAAAAAAAAATATGCTACTTGTAAAAAGAATTGACATAACAAGTTTATTTTAATAGATTTTTTTTTTTTTTCCAACAAAATTGGAAATTTTTTAAAAAAAAAATTTTTTGAAGTGTTTTTTTAAAGGAGTCATTGCTTTAAAATATCAAATTTTTATTTTATTGTTGTACATACTGTAATAATTTTTATTTTTAATAATTAATAATAATAAGGGCTGGACTTGAAAATTTCAATACATAATTTAATCGAAAAAGATTAGGCATATAATTATGAAATATAAATCGGTTAAAACTTTTTAAAAAAGCAATGGGTGAAAAAAAGGGTTTTAAAAAATTTTAAAAAAAAAAGTTTCTTAGAATCAATACAAAAAATTAAAGCAAAATTTTTAAACAATTTTTTTCAAAGGGGGTGAGACAGTTTGGGGGATTTAATTAAGTAGTAAAAATTTCCCTTAATCCGCTAAACACTTTTTTTAAAAGTTTGCCTTGGCAATTCCTTTGAAAATATCAGCTTAAAAAAAGGAAATTTTTAAAAAAATCTAAAAAAAAAAGGAAAACTTTTTTATATTTGGGCCATAAACAAACTTTCTAGACCATAAAAGCTAACAATGCTTTATAAAACTTTGCAAAATAGGGCTTGGGTAAGGGGGCAACAAAGAAAAAAAATAGGTCCTTTTTTTTCTTAAAAAAGGTCAAAAAATCGCCCCCACATCGGTTTTTCTAAATAGATGCCCCAACCCCTTCTTTTAAAAAAACAAGAATCAGCAAGGATCCCCCTAGTGTGGACAAAGTACTCTTGTTTTTGGAAAAAGAAGCATTTCATGACGGTATCTCAAGGGACCACGCAAAATAATGTATTAGGATAGAATGATTTTCGAAACAAAGCTTTTCTTTGGTAATTCAGAAGCAAGTCAAACCCAAAAAAAGTCGGAACAAAAGGGGGCCCAAAATAAAAAAAGCTGGTGGATATGACATTTGGGGAAATAAAAAAAAAAATTTTTTAAAAGGGGACAGAAAACCAAAATTTTCTTTAAATCAGTCAGGTTTTAAACAAAAAATAAAACCCGTCATGCTTTAAAAACAAAAAAAAACCCCGCTGGGATTAAGCGTGCTGACTGGCCTTCAAAAAGGGAAATTTTAGACCAAAACCCTTTTGATTTTTTAAAAATTTTTAACCAAATATTTCATCGGGGGGGAAAAAAACATAGCAAAAAAAATGAAAAGTTTTTTTTTTAATAAAAAAAACCCCTTTTTAAAATTTAAATAAAATTTTATCCCCCAAAGGGGGGAAAAATTTTGGACGAAAAAAAATTTTGGGATTTTAAGTGGGTTTCAAAGACCCAAAAAAACCTTTAGCTTAGGGGAAAATAATTTAGTATTTTGGGTTCCATTTCATTACCATGGTAGGGGGCCCCAAATTTTAAACCCCCCAAAAACAGCTTAGAAATATGGAAAAAAATTTCTTTTTGGGAAAAAAGGGTTCAAAAAAAGGGTAAAATGGAATAATAATTATAAATAAGACAAAAGGGATTACCTACCCCTTTCACCCCAAAATTTAAATTTCCCCAAAAAAAAAAAAAAATTTTCCCCTTTTTATTTTATTTTAAATTTTTTTCCCCTTGATTTTAGATTAAAACAAAAAAATTTCTTAAATTTAAAAAAAAAAAACCCAAAAAATAAAATAGGTTCTTTAAAAAAAATTTTTTTATCCCCATTTCTGGTTTATTAAACCAAAATTAAACAAATATGCAAAAATTTTAAACATTTGTACACTCTTTAATTCAAAACATTATTTTGGGGTTTTTAAATAGTAAAAACAACAATAATAGTATATACCAAAAAATATTAGTTATAAAATTCTTTGGACATGTAATAAATTGAATACATAAAAAATATATAGGTTATTAACAAACACAAAAAATTATAAAATATGCATAATAAACCCATAAATTTTACAAAATAAAAATTTTATATCTAATAATACTTTAAAATGTTTTTAAATTCAAATAATACCTTTTCTAGGTTGCATAAAGTAATTTGCGGTGAGCAGAGTACAATAAGACCTATCGTTCTTTTATTTAAAAAAAATACCTATTACAACCAAAAAGTCAAAAATTAAAGAATTTAATATCATTATTTAAAAAAACCTCCGAATATTTTAAATTTTAAAAGCAAGTTTAAATAATTTAAATTTTAATGTTTGTTAAATTTTTTCAAAATTTATTTTTTTTTATATCTAGAAAACGATAAAGAGTTTATTTTCAAAAGAGTAGTAACATTCTTTTAAAAATATTTTAAAATTGAATCTGTAACGTTATAAGGGTAAATTGGTACAGGCACCAATCTATTAGGCAAGAAGCCTAACTATATTTTTTAAATACGTCGGATAATCTTTTAAAAAAGATTGTCTTCCTTATAAAAGTTTTAAGCCATCACACTTAAAAGTTTTATGATCAGCTGTTTACTTTTTTTTGTAATCACAGTTTACATGACTCACAATTTATTCAGTACTATGACAAGTCTTAAACAATTTTTGTTATCTAAAATTTGCTTTAAAATGTGCACAATTAACTAAATCAAAACGTATAACATCTGCTCTTATAATGCAGTTTAATAATCTTTATTTTAAACTGTAAAAAAAAAATTGTAGTATAATTAGCAGGTCCTTGGAACAACAATAATCTTACTATACTTTCTCCTTCGTTATAAAATTTTCGCCAAAATAATTTCCCCATTCATATTTTCATCACGCTTTTCAAAACTTGATGTTCCTTATGTCCCTAAATTATTCCCTTTATTCATCATAAAAGAACAAATTGTTTTCTAGCAAGCTTTGCCATTGGACGAAATATTTTGACGTGTATGTTGTACATTATTAAGCGTACCAAAAACGTCTCAGATCGTCGGTCGGCGAGTCTTACTATGAATAGTTAATATTAACAGCTTGACAGGTTTTCTGTTAGGTCTTAAGTAAAATTAGCGGATTTATGTGAGTATAAAAGTACTGATTGTATTCTTGGGTATTTATCTAACGAGAAAAGTAAGTTGGTACATAGAAATAGGAAATTAAGTAATTGCTCATAAATGTTGTCTGGTCTAAAGTAGGTTTGAATCTTACAAAGAAGTTTATAGAATTGCCATTAAGTAACAAGGGCAAATAAATGATTTAAATTAAAGCACTTTTATTTTCTTGGTATCATGGTGGTGCCCTGTGCATGTTTGTACATGTTTTGTAAGTATAGGCTTAGGACGGTAACGGCAGGGTGGTCCACGATAAAAATATTATGCCTTTGATCTAGTAATATTATTATTTAGGTTGATCTAATATGATTATTTAGGTTGCTGTAGGCATAAAGTCGGGACTTCCACTAATAATTTGCTTATCTTTAACTTTGAGAAAAACACTTAAATAATTCATTTTCTCGCTCACATTTTGGCGTTATTCTTTTGTTCATCTAATGACTACTTAGGACGTCGTTGGCATTCTGTTTAAATAGCAACATGTGGCTTGTAGTACATAGCTCTTATCTCATACAGTATTTTTCTAAATTATGACGCGCTTTTGTTAAAAGTAACTTACGTAAATAGGAGTAAATAACTAATTATTTAGCGAGGGCAGAAAAAACTAATTAATTTTTTTGCTTTATCTACGGATTATCTGGCTAATAATTTTAGGCTGTTTTTATACCTATGGAATTTAAAACTAAGGAAAATTTTGCTCATATTTTTAATTTAGGGTAGTTCAATCGTAAAGCGGTTTTTTTACAAATTAAATAAAATCAAACTATAGAGTTAATAAAAGTGAGTTTTGTTTAATTGAAAAAAATTTTTTTATTTTCAGTGAAACAGGTAAATAACAATCAAATTGAGCACAAAAAAACAAATACTCAAATAAGTATGTCCACGGAAAAGGTGTTGAAAAAACTTTTATTTTGATTTAATCGGAAAAGCTAGTCTTGATAAAGAATTTGCTACTTCTTGGTAGGATTGGGATAGAAACACATTTACATATTTTATAAACAGTGTTCGAAATTGAAAAAACTTAAAATGGCACAAGAGTAAATTTTCACATTTATTAGAAGATATGGTAATAAGTTACCCAGGAAAAGTTGTTCCAGAGTGTAAGGGAGTCCTCTAATACCAATTCAATCGGCCTACTATTCATTTGTGATTAAATTTATTTTAATACTCTTTATCAAATTGCTGTTAAGTAAGTATTTAAAGCTGACGTTGCGGCTAATAGATTATAAAAACTGGCAAAGTGTAAATAAAGCTTGTCACTATCAACGCCTACTATTACAATAATCAGTTGTTAATTTGGAATTAGTTAATTAATATTAAAATAATTTTTATCACAAAATTAATAAGGTAGGCCAATTTTTTGAAGAATTGATATTAGGACTATCTTTTACTTTTGAACAACTTTTCCTTATTTCCATATTTTCTCAAATAAATAACACTTGACTCTTCAACCATCTAAAAGATTTTCAATTTTCTGAATATGTATAAAATTTGTTATCCCAATCACACACTCTAGAAGTGAACAATTTTTTTTTCAGAGTAGCTTTTTTCGATGGAAATTAAAAGTAAGAAGTTTTTACTATTTATAACACCTTTTCCCCGTGGACGTACTGGTGTGTCCACGGAAAAGATGTTGAATAAGGAAAAACTTCTTAATTTTAATTTTATCGAGAAAAAAGACCACCTTGAATAAAAAATTTTTATACTTTTAGGTAAAATATGAATGCGAAACATTAACATATTTATGCACGCGGTGTTCAGAAGAGTGTGAAAAACTAAAAATGGTACAGAGTAAAGTCAATTATTTGCATAGATATGGAAGGGTTACTAAAAAGGTTGTTCAAACGCTAAAAATGAGCTCTAATACCAATTTTCGAAAAAGATCAAACCCCTTTTCTTATTTGTGATTTAAATTCATTATTAAATAACTAATTCCAAATTTTTGTACTGGTAGGGTTATTAGTGACAAAACTGTTGACACTTCCTTTTATAGTTACAAAATTATGCACTTAAATATAATCATTTTAAATGCTACTTAACAACAAATTGATAATAAATAAATATTAAAGAATTTTAATTGATATTAAAATAAATTTATTCACAAATAAATAAAGAAGGCCGAAAATTGGTGTCAGAGACTACCTTTAATTTTGAACAACCAACTCTAATGGCTTATTTCCATATATTCTCAAATAAATGTTTCTTGTGCATTTTGGGTTTCAATTTTCTGAGCACACGTATAAAATGTGTTAAATCATTCTGTCTAATCTTACTCTTAAGTAGCAAATTTTACCAAGTAAGCAAAGTTACTCTCCTTCAGCCTTTTCAATGGACACTACTAATATAAATCAGAGTATTAGAAAGTTTAAAACCCGATTTTTTTATTGTTTTGTTTAAAAAGTATTGATTTTAAAGTTTACATAGGTATTTTTTGTTATTAAGCAATAGTGTACACTATTTTATTTCTTTCACGTAATCGCTTTTAGAAAGGCGTATTTAGGACAAAATTGAATCAAAGGTTTTAAATAATGTAATATATTACTGAATAAGACAGACCTCATTTGTTTTTACAGTCTTCTACGAAAATAAAATTTTAAGCATTAAGAACCTTTAATTTTTGGTAAAGCAAAAATCGATCTATTTAAAACAGCGCTATTGGATCCATAACATACTGCATCAAGCCAAGATGTCTGAAATTAGAGACGGGAGCCTTAAGATCAGGACTAAGACTTGACTCTTAAAACCCTTTTTAGTTCGACTCGGGCAATTGTAAATCAGTGGTTTTGAAAACAAGGAAGGCTAGTTATTAAGCATTTATTGAACCGACTTAAATGATGCAAAAACATACTTCTGTGGGATAAGAAATGGAACCGGCTGAACATAAGTAATAAATTTTAGTTTTAACCGGGTATGCACAATGGTTGAAGAATAGCCACGTGAAGAAAGACGTAATTCTCAGTTTGATATTAAGGGCCATGTTCATCAAACCGTGGGTGTAACCTTCGTCTTTAATAAAGATATCATAAAGGCACTTTGACATTTGAAAAGAGGAACAACATTTCCCTATATTTCAGATGATAAAAAGGATAAAAATAATTTTAAAAAAAAACTTTTTAATTTTTTAAAGAGAAGACAAACCTTTAAACATTGCATTACATTCTTTTTTTAATAGAAATTAAGAAACCAATTGATAAATGCAAAATAATTAAAGCGGTATTTTTGTGCGCCAAATCCTAAACCTGATATTTAAAGTTCGAGTGGTTTAATACCAGTGACATTTTTGGCTTAATTTCTTGTTTTGGACTCATTTACTTAACTTGCTAAATTAAAGTTATATTTGGAGTATTTTTTGTTTATTTAGTTTTGTTTGTAATTAAAGTCACTAAAATTATGATGTTAAAAACAATTTAAAATTTCACCAAGGTAAAAATAATTAGAAACTTGTCAGATTGTCTAAGTATTTATCGTTTATAATTTGCAAACAAGAAACAATAAGTTTAGTGTGAATCTTTAAGAACAATAATTGTGTATACAATCCCAAGAACTACATTTTATAAAAGTGTTAAAAAAATTTAAAATAGAACAAAAAATTTAAATATTACTTATTTGTCCGCTAGGTAAATTAATATCTTAGTGATTTAATTTTCAAGCAAAATTTCTTTTCCTTTGTCAATTAGGGAAAATTCGTTTTAAAAAAACGTAAATTAGTCCCTTTCTTGCCGCGTTCAAAAAATTCGTTTCGGAATCAGCGAGTTAGTAACGCGTGGGGTTTAGTTTTTAAAAAGGGAAGGTGACCCCATAAACACCGTGTGTTAAGTGTGGTTTGGAATCCATCTATACTGACATTACCCAGATGTTAATGGGGGTAGTTCAGAGGTAAGAGTTATTTGTGTACCTTTCGGAAGGAAAATGGGTTAAAGATCTTACTTAGGCTTTATACAAGCACCTTAAAAAACAAAATTTGCTGTTGGGATTTAATAGGTCATTTTTGTTCCTTATTATGGGGGCTACCTACCACCCTTTCAACTCAACTATTGAGTTCATTCGGACTCCCCCTCTCGATTCCCATTTTTATTTTTCTTGTTCTTAAGTATTTTAATAGTTTTTACAGGCAATCGTAATAAACATGAGACGACCTTGTTTAGGCGTCCATAAAATGAAAACCTTGCCTTGCCTTTTATCTATTGTTGTAAACATGTTTTATTTTCTTAAGTTTTATGTTTGATGTCTTGGAGAATAATTTCATCCTATGCAAAATTTTGTTGAACTTTCACATAATAATAATACCTACATACACATCGTTATTATTTATACTATAATGTAAATAAGATTCACCATCAGCCTACATAATTTGTTATTTTCTAAACACATGGCACGTACGTTTTTTTTACCCACGTTGAATAAATAAGGTACTATATTAAAGTTTCTAGTAACGAAAACAATTTATTTTTGTAAGATGGATGAGGAAAATAATCAGGGATATGGGCCCGTTTTTATAAAAAACATAATTTATTGATATAAGATTTTACAACCCCCATGATAATACATCTCCCCAAAATTTTTAAAAAATATAAAGTTTGGGAATTTTTAATCAAATCCAGTTTCCAAAAAGAGAAGCTTTACCCTTTAAAAGTTTTTAGTAAAAAAACAATTTATTTCGTAAGATGGACAATGGAAATAATCAAGGAATATATGTTTTATAAAGTAAAATCTATTGAAATAGGATTATTAAAAATATATAAAAAATACACCTATGCTCTAAAAATCAACAAAGCAATTAAGATATGCTTGTTGTATATTTTGAAATATTGTGCTTATCCGAACTGAAATTTAATTTTAGTTTTTTAAGTTTATTTTTCTTACCTAAAATCAATTTCTTCTTTAAGTTTTACAGCAGACAAAAAAATGCTTGGTCAATTTCAAAAATTCAAGTAACCTTATATGAGTTAACAACATATACAGGGTGATTAATAAGGAAATGTAAATACTTCAGTTACGTAATCAGGGCCCAAAAATAAACATAAAAGCTTATACAAATATGGGTCCGCAAGGCCTTCGTTTTCAAAATACAGGGTGTTAAAATTTGTAGTTTATTTTTCTATTGTTTAAATAAAATCTATGATAATGTAAATATTGGAGTAAAAATTGGTATCGGGGGTTTTTTGGTATGGCGGATCCGATCAATCCTATTAGGGCTCTACTTGTGGGGGCGCCACCTACGTCTTTTTACTTTCTTAAAAACAATCTCAACTTTTTTTTTCCCTGTTTTACTTTTTAAAGTAATTAAAATTGCTTTCTCATTTTTACGTCAAAAGGTAAACTTGTTAAAGTTGATATGTGCAACAGTTTTCGAGATATTTGGGTTTAAAAAATTACGCCCATCTGATTTTATTATAGAAAAATTTAAAAAAAAAAAACATAATGTATAATTAACAATATGTATTTTAATTATCAAAAAAATTATCTTCTTAAATTATCCGCAAAACATAAGCTAGTTTTATAATTTTAAAATTCCACCATTATTTCCCAAGCATATGTCACCTTTTAAATTCTCGAAACAAACCCTTTTGCGGACCATATTTATAGACTTATGTTTTTTTTTTGGACTCTGAGTACATATCTGAAGTATTGACATTTCCTCATTAATCACCCTGTTTACACGCAGAACAATAATTTCGTACAATTGGATAAATAATTACCAGATTTTTAATGCTTATTTTATGGTGCCTTATCCAAAAGTACCTGAAGATAAGATTGTTAGATTTATTTTAAGAGAAACTTTTAAAAGGAAGCATAGGATAAAGATAAATTTTTTAAAAATAATGGCTAGACTCATGCAAGACTAAGTACCAAAATCATTCTAAATTAAACATGGTTGTTTAGACTGGTGGCCAAATTGCTTACCGCCTTAGGGGGGTAAATTTAACTTACTGCCCGGTAATGTGGGCGGTAAGTTAAATTTACCGCCCGATCGTGCATAAAAGAGTTAAAAATCTTTATTTTTAAAAATTAAAACATAGGTAGGGACGAAAAGAGAAAGGGGAGAGGGTTAGGTTCTAATATGCTCACTTCTTTACTAGTATTTTATTATAAGGACAACAAACTTGTGACATGCTTTAATAGATTAACTGTTTGTTCGTTTTAATAATAGTTTTATAATATTTAGTTTTATTAGTATTATTTTTAAAGATAGGTGTTAAAATCAACTTAACCTTACAGTCTTGTGAACTAGTAAAATTCGGTGAAGACATTAATACCAAACTTTTTACGACTTAAACCTTAAGAATGCATAATAAATTTAGAGACCGCCATAATTTGACGGTCTTGACATTCTAAGCACGTCTCCGACATGGGCTGAATGAAATAGACCCACGTTGAACACAGGTAGAAAAACAATTTGTTTTTTATGATGAATAAAAAAAGTTAGTAGCAAAATATAGTTTTTTAATTGATGCTAAGAACTGATGCTTTTTTATAGCTTAATAAAAAAAATATAAATTATATGCCGGTGTCAATATTACCTTAATAAATTAAATTTTAATGCCAATAAAACTGATAAAACTGTTTTATTTAACTTTTATATTACTATCTTACCTAAAATAAAAATATAAAATTACTTTGTAAAGTAGACAGACAATAAATCATCTGCAAACTGCAGATGATTTACTTGACTTTGCAAAGCGATGGTCTCAAATCAATACCAATATCAAATAAAGCCTTTTTGTGAAATTTAAAAAAAAAAAATTTTTCTTGTTAAACTTAACATAAAAAGGGTTTGTCTACAGGTTTTAAAAAACGTTTAAAAAAATTAAAATAATTTTTTTCAAAAAAGGTTGTTTAATTTACAAAGATTTCATTTATTAACAAACAGATCAAGAAACCAGACTAAAAAATATTAGAAACTTTATTTATTTAAAATTAACGAATAAACCAAAAAACCTATAATATTAAACAAAACAATAATAAAAAACAAAAAACAAAAATATTGGAAGGGATATTCTATTATTAGAATGGTAAAAAAAGTTAAACGAAAAAAAAAAACCCAAATAATAATTTAAACGTATGACATTAAAAATTCCAACAATTATATTAAAGAGGCAAATTTAAAAAAATGACCAACTTGGAAGAACGGGTTTTTTAAATTTCTAAGCGATCAAATTTAGGTTCTTAAATTTTTTCCTTTCTTTGTAAAGTGGTTTATAGGTGGCATTCTTAAGATCAATATTTTTGTTTTCTTGCGGTAATTCGTTTTACTCATCATCAAAGTTTAGTTTATATAAATAGTTTTATTTCAGGCAGTACTTAGGACTCTTAAAAGGGGGGTCATCCGTATGATTTTTAATTTAAACGTCAATAATTTTAAAGGCTCCAGTTTTATTATTGTGTGAATATTTTAATAAATTAATGGGTAGCATTTGCAAAGATGGTCTCTGAAAATCAGGATTATTCGATTTTATTGAAGCCGCCCACTTTGAAGATACATGCCAACCTAAGTAAGTTTTATTAATTTCTTTTTTTTATCTGTTAAGCACTCATATTCAGTTGGTTTACTTATGTTATTACTTTTTGAATTGCTCTAATATTCCCGTTTTGTGCATAATTTTAGATCATTGGGAAGAAGTCTAATGTTCTATAAATAGGCTGTCTTCTCAATACAGTTTGTTTTTTCTCAGACAGAAGGCAACTTGTAACACTTTATTTTAGTTTATCTTAAAATTTTACAGGCACTGGCTTTTAGTTTTTACATTGTGGAAATATAAATTTGATCTGTCTGGCCTTTTTATAATAGTTTTTTTTCTTTAATATTTATAAATATCTTTTGTTTGGGGAATTTCTTAATCAGTTTTGGTTAATTGACAGTTGATATTAGTTAATCTCCTTGATTGTCTGTTTCTAAGCCTGTAATTTTTTTTTAATTTTGAGATGTATCATTATTATTGTTCCCTACTTTCTTTGCTAGTAAAGCTTTAGTTAAGAATACATAAAGATAACTTTAAAACTGTTAAAATTGTGTTAATTTATTTCAAAGTAAAATGACATAAGCTAAAGGAAAAAATATATAAAAATTTGTTTTTGTAGCTTAAAATCAAATAATTTAAAAATTCTAATATGCTATTATAGGGGTCAAATATTCTTTACCCAGATGCTGTAAAGAAATACTTGATGGTATTTATTTAATAATACCTAAAATAATTCAGATTTGTTTGTTGGCTAATTCTCAAAGAACGCGTGTTTTAATTATGTCCCTTTTCAATAGATGTGTCGATATATAAAGCTACTAGTTACTTTATACTAAATTCTTTTTATTTCAATTTTTTTATATTTGATTAGCCATGAATAAATTTCAACTTTGGTTGTTTTCTTTAAGCTGTGCTGTGCTTGGCAAGGAATGTTGGTTTTATTCATTATCTTAAATTCTAATGTGTATTTTTTGTAAATTTCTAATGCTTTAAGGTTTAATTAATATTGATTATTATGCTCTTTTAATAAGTGTAGAAAAAAAAACCAACCGTATCTTTCAGATTTATTTTTTTTATACAGATTCTTAATAATCCCCTGGCAAGAATTTTTTTTTTTTTTTTATTTTCAAAAAACCCCATTTAATTGCCCCCTTTTTTACAAAAACTTTGTTCTCTAGAATCTTTCATTTTTACTAATAAGCAAAAAAAAACTTTCCCCCTGATATATTTGGGGTTCGGGGATTGGGGGGAAACCCCAAAGAAATAATTAGGGGTTTTCCATCACTCGTACCTCCTAAAAAACCCAATAACAAAAGAGACAAATGTAAAAGGGGGTCAGCAGGGGTTTTTATTAAAAATAGAAAAGTACAGTGCCTGGTAGCTACTTTGTAATAATAAAAAATTTGGACTCATATTTTATTTAAAAATTAAAAAAATTTAAATAATAAGGACCCCCTTTTTAACCTAAAAGATCCATGGGAAGTAAGTGTATTTCACCCTTAAGACTATGTTCCTTTTTTTGTTTTTTTCCCCCCTTCTTTTTTTTTTTTGTTAGTTTATTCCAGTCATCTTCGAAAAAATTATTTTCTTTATACTGGCAGCCTTTTTTTGATTGGTAAATTCCGATATTTAGTTTCTTTAACATTGATGTAAAAGGTTTTTTCCCCCCCCCAAATTTTTTTTTTTTCCCCTTAAAATTTTTATATAAACTTTTTATACATCTGCCACTTTAAAGAAAAATATTGTTCTAGATACAATTTTTTTTGTATCTTTACATAACGTGATTTGGGAGTTTACAGATTTTTTTTGGGAAAAATTTTTAAACCTATTTGGTGCTCTATTTGGTAAAATACATTTTAGGTTTTATTCTTGTTAAAAATTATACCATGTTCCTTTTTTTACCCAATTCGATACCTGCCATTCTTTTTTGGCCAAAAAAAAAAAAGAAACACTTGTTTAAAAAGGAAACCATAAAAGGGTGCCTATTTTTAAACTATACTTTAAAAAATTTAGTTTTACAAATTTTGACCATTGGGATTTTTTCCTTTTTTTTTGGTTTTTATTTTAGTTACCAGATTACAAACAAGCGTTTGTCGTTTAGCTTAATTCAGCTCCTGCCAAAAGTTTGAAAAAATTTTTTTTGTCTTTGTCCATATAGGAGCATCTTTTTTTTTTTTATTTTTTTAAAAAAAATTTGATGCCAGGTGGCCCCAAATTTTTTTTTTTTTCTTTGGTTATCGAAAAAAAGTTTTTATTTACGGGGAAATCTGCTGTCCCCAAATAAGTTTTTTTCCTTTTTTTTCCCCAAATTCTGATTTTGTTTTTTTTTTTATTTTAAAACAGACACGCTTTTTTCCCTTTTTTTCAAAAAGCTTTTTTTTTTAATCCCCTTTTTGATGAAGACTAAACATCTTGATTGAAATAGAAGTATGTGATACTAAATCTTCATTCCCCCCTAAATGGAATTCTTTATTTTCGGACTCACTATCGTGTTTGCTCACATCAATCGCTGATTGCGTCGCGCCTTCTTGATTTTTAATAATGCTTTTTGCTTCACACATTTCTGTACATTCTATTGACGTTTTTTAAGCTACCAAGCATACATCGTCGCTGGGGGATAACGATATAAAAAATACCCCAAATGATGGTTGCATTATAACAGAACTGCTGTAAATCTGTTGACAAGTAAAATCTCAGCTTCGTGGATCCATGTGTTTAAAAAACTATCATTTATATTAATATCTACTGGCAAATCTAGTATTTAAACCCAAATTTTTTCCTTTTTTTTAAACGATTTCGAAAAAACTACTTGTGCCCTTCTTTATTATTTTCCCTTTTGGGGGTTTTTGTATTATGGCACATTTGTAGCATTCTTTTGCTTCTTGAATACATTCTTTTACACTGAAATAACAGAAACAATACGTAAGTCCCAAAATCACGCAAATTTAATACCACGTAAGTCTAATTAGAAATAAAATATTTCCATAATTCTAAATTATGAAAACTTTAAAGGCATGTATTTAAATATTTAAGCATTAAAATTAACTTACGTTTGATTTTTCGGCTTTTTTTTAAAAAATTTTTTTTTTATAATAAAAAAAATTTGGACAACCCACCACTGTGGTACTTAAAGGGGAAAAAAAACCCAATAGTACAGTGGATGGGGGGGAAAAAAATGTTTGACCTCCCCGGTTTTTTTTTCAGCTTCAATTTTTTAAAATTTTAAAAAAATTGCTTTTTTCCCTCTAGATCAAAAAAGATATATTTTGGGTTTTGCTTTTTATTTTTAGGTTAAAAAAACCCCCCTTTTTTCTAAAAAAAAATTAAAAAAAAACCCCCGAAAAAAAAATATTAAATTAAAATGATAGCTAAAAAATGTAGAATTAATCTATTTTTTTTTTGTGAGTTTTATCTAACATTATTTTTAAAGTTTAAACCCTTTTAAAAAAAAAACCCCTTTGTAACAAAAATTTTTAAAAAAAAAAAATTTTTTTCATTTTAAAATTATTTAATAACGCTTTAATTTAGAAAAAAATATTAAACAGTTTACGGTATAATAAATATTTAACTACCATAAGTAACCCTTTTAAAAAAAACCCCCCTTATGAGATTTACAAAATTTTTTTTTTGACAAATTAAAACGATAAAAGATAAATAATTATTGTCCCGAAATGAAGATAAAATTGCAAACCACGAAATTTTTGTGTCCTCGTCGTATAAAGATTTGGAATTGGGCCTTCTAACCCTCTACTTTAAATTCATTTCATGAATGTGCGGTTTGTTTTTGGTGAAAACACCCTAATTTCAAAACTTAGGAATAACATTTTAAACCTTAAGATGGTAAATTTGGTTTATTAGTTATTAATGATTGTTTTATGCTTTAGAATACAATTTAAAAAAAATATTTCAACCTTAAAATAAACCCCTTTGTTAAGTTTAAAATTTAAAAAAATATATAAACCCTAAAAAATATAATTTACCATAGTGATTTAATTTTAGAATGTGTTGCAAAATATGTACTAATTTCTTTCCAACATTTCGACCTAAAATCAACCCTTATTATAGCTTAACTAAAAAAAAAATTTACCCCCAAAAAATTAATAGCTTGACAGATTTAATAATTAAGAATATTCTCCGAAATATTACCAATTTCATTCTTTTCAAATTTTCCCCTTTAAAAAAAACCCCCCTTTACAACATTGCAATTTTATAAAAATATAATAAAATATAAATAGGAAAAGAAAGTAGAATTGAAATACAAAAATTATACCGGAAAAAGTTAAAAATATACCGATTTATAGAATATTATGCTAAGGGTATTTGACTGAAAAAAGTTGATTGGTTTTTAACTAGTCCTTTAGTTTTAATAATAAAAAGTTTGTTCAAAAATAATTTTTTTGGGTTTTTTAAAGCTAAAGTATGTTAATTAAATCCTTTTAATCCCTTAGTTTTAAAATGGAATAGTTTAAAGGGCTAGAATAAAGGGTGGTGCTCGCTCGTAAATAGAGGTTTAAACGGCCATTTCTGGCAAATATTTATTGTACGGGAAAAATTATAATATAAAATCTTTTTATTAAAAAGTTTAATTCGTTACCTAGCATTTTTTGTATCTCAGTATTGTTGTTATTTTGAAGAAAATGGCATTTTTTGAAATTGCGGAAAATCGTTTTTCACTTTTAAACTAATTTTCTAAAATTATGCATTTTAATTTGGTTAAACTTCTAGAATGTATTAATTATACTATATAAAAGAATCCAGAAGGGTACAGACTATTTTAATTAAGGGGGAATAGGGGTTGTTTATAAGATCTTTTCGTAGAAAAAAAAAGGGGCCGACCTTATTTTTATCATAACTCGCTCAATTTTCATGCTAAAAACTCTTTTTTTTTGCAATGCAAATTTTTCCCGCTAATTGAATTTAAATCTTTCAAATTTAACATTTGACGAACAAAGTTTAAACCCTTAACAAGCCGTAGCCCGGTCTGTATTGGTTGTAGAAATTATAAAAAACATTTTTTCTAGTTTTTATATAAGAATTTTGCTCTTTACAGTTTTTTTGATAAAATGCATATTTTTAAAGTTATTTATGAAAACCCCATTAAAAACGTCGATTTTTTTCTCGAAAACATTTACTTTCAATCGCGAATAACTCAAAATATAGTTTTACAAAAAAAATGTATAGAACATTTTTTACTTAAAATTACTTTCATCGTCGATTTCGGTAGTTAAAATGTAATAAAAAATTTCCACCCCCAAGATGGGGTGGCAACCACCCCCAGGACAAAAGCACACCTCGGCATGATATAAACATAAAAATTCCTAGCCAAAATGCCTTATCTCCTGTGCTATAACGAGCTAGGGACTTGCGAGTTATTGAATTGACATTTATGGATTTAGAGTTACGCTGTATAGATTTTGCGCTATTTCAGTGTAACGAATTTGTGTAGTTGTAATACTTTTAAACGTTATTAGAAATTTTTAACGGTATTTATTTAAACGTATTTTACACCTCTCACTGGTTTTATCCTAAAGACGATTAACTTTGTCGATTTTTATTGGAAACCCAAAAAATTTTTAGAATAAGATGACATACGCTTTTAATGTTTGTTTGCATTTTATACCCTTTCTGCACTTGTATAATAATATACCGTATTATCTTTTGCACTTAAAATTTTAAGCAGAAACTTCTCAAATTTCAGCCTTTTTTCTCCCCGAAACTCATATTTTAGAGATCCAGCCAGCAACGAAGATAAATATCCCAGCAGGCTTTTATTTTAATCTGGTGGAATGCCGCCTCGTCTTCGCATCGCAGCAATGTTGCCAAAGAATCATAAAAAACCCTTAGTTCTTAATGGTGCCCTGGTGATTTAGTGCCACGTTCCAAATTGGGGATAAATAAGCAAAAGTAGACGGCCTGTGGAGTTTTTTTTTGGTAATTTAATATTAAGAGGGTTCATTTTTCGGCCACATTTAAAAAGAATTAAGAAAATAATTTATAAAAGACACTTTTGAAAGTAAACTGACTACTACGGTTACAGAGTAGCATTTCGATGGGCTACAGCCTTTAAATCTTTCATAACGTAGTATTGCACACTAATGCATAAATGACCAAATATGGATTTGATGATTAGACTAATAAACAGTGATTTTATTTATTAAAATTGAGTTGATTTTTTAACACTAATATCTATCCTTATGTAAACCTCATAGTTAGTCCTCTTTAGTTACCCTCAGTTGTCGTGAAAAATTGATAAAATTTATTATGCGAACCAAAGTATGTTTTCGAAAATTTAACATTAAATCATTGAACATAAAACGGTTTTCCTTGCAATTAATGTTTCTGTACATCGTAATAAGATGCCCAGAGTGTGTATAAACCATCCTAATAACTTTTGTTATATTTGCAGCGAAATTACTGTTAAAAGTTAACGTCGTAGTTTCACACCATAAGTTAAAAACTATTATTTTAATATTTTGGTCCTCCACTGCAAAATTTGGACGAAACATGAACTTCTAGTGTTTTCTGTGCAAAGTGTATAGTTGGATCAATATAAAAATGAAAATTCGGTTCTCTTTAAAAGGAAAAAAACATAAAAAGTAGCCGAAAAGATTTAATTTGAACTAGCGGCCGCCTTTGCTTTTTATAATTTGCCGCTTCCCGCACGTGTCTGTAATAATAGACCATATAAAAAGCCGACAATAAAAATTAAACCTTTTTGCTACTTTTTTTTTTTTTTAATTTTCAAAGGGCACCGAATTTTCATTTTAAAAATTATCCAACTATACTAGTTTATTACCATCATGAGCGAAAAGACCTCGTCATATGACATTCGCAGTTCCAATGATTTGGTTCAAACCGAAAGAGTATGTTTCAGATTGTTATTTGTGCCAAACTTGTATAGAAGGTATGAATCAAAAATCCAGACACACTGGTAACTATCCCAAACCACAATCTGCTGAAATACCTATCACACACAGTAATATATTTTTTCAGTCTCCAGTAAACATGGTAACGTGACTACAGAAAATGTATCCTAGGATTAAGATTTACACGATCCGACTTTTGTACCCAGAAAACCTTTTTTCACTTATTTTTAATTTTTTTTAAACTTTGGCGGCCGTTACCGTTAGTGACGAAAATGGTGGGCGGTTCCATCAGAACAAATTCGACATGAAAAAACGGTACCAAGGCAAGTGGAGTCCGAACATACTAGCTGACTACTGTTGGACGCTTAAAAGATATGTACCTGATGCTAAATATTGTCGAAAATCCTAAATAAAAGTAAAATTCAAGCTATTTTTCTTTATAAGATATAATTTCTAACCATATTTAGCAAAAAAACTTAACTACTGTTGCTAAAAAACCAAGGGTGACTGAAAAAAAAAGCAGATTAGTAGCAGGTCAGTTGCAGGTTCAAAACAACCATTTATTTTTACTTTACTTTCAATGAGGTCATTTTTGTGTATCAGTGTTATTATGTATTCAAAAGTAATATTTCTACAAGAAACTTGTTACCAAATATCTAACGCGCCCTGTATATGTTTAATGATCTTTTATATGGCTGGCTAGTTGTCTTGAATTCCTAACTATCTTAATATTTGTAGATTTACAAAGCAGTTCATTATTAATATTTTTGTGCTTTGAACACAGTACAAACGGTAAATTGACCTATTCGTTAATAATCTCTAAGCAGTCCTAGATTTCTGTTTTAAGATACATTACAGACACTTAAAGCCAAACTATTTGAACACAATTTTATTATCTGTAATTTTAATTGTACGTTGTATCACCCAAAAATACAATTAATGACCAGGACTTAATTAACCCAATCAAAAAGTAAGTAATGCTATTTTATATAGATGTTAGCGTCAAACACTGAAAGCTATCTTTTCCTGAAATGACTAGTCAGTACATGTAATGCCGGCACACACTGTAAAAACTTTATTTTGACTAACAAGAACTAACCATTTAGTCATTCCCCGTAATGCCCAAGCAAACAATTAATTAGAATTTGGATTCTAAAATTTAGAAACATAAGTTTTGTATTTAAAATAATAAAATAATTTATTATGGTGATTACAAGTTATTTCCTTTTAATATGGTGTCTATAAATTTTTGAAACTGGGTACAAAAAAGGCTTAAACAACAGGGATTTTTAGAGCAGATGTTATTTTTATTTTACCAGCAATTTAAGTAAAATATTCCAACTAAATGAGTTCATTTTTTTAGCATCAATGCAATACCCGTATTAATTAAACAAAAGCCTGTACGAGCAGCATTGGGTCCGAAAAAAATGAAATTTCAGCAAATCCAAATAACCACCAAATAAAAAAAACTTTTAAATTGCAAAAATGCCAAGCGCATTTTCATGAGCCCTGTCATGTGGTGTTACTTATTAAACACTAAAGAATAAAAATTATTATTGTTTAGTAGTGGCACAAATGGTATTTTATTTACAATAAAATGTGGCTTGTTACTATGCATATTTGTCTACTTTTGTGCACGTATTTAGTTCGAAAAGTGACGCTTTCCCGCACTAGTGCGGGAAAAATACTTTTTTGTACTATCCATATTTAGGCCTTATACTGGATTGAATGGGCTTAATAATAAATTGGGTCACTTATTTTTAACAATACCTACCAATTTGGATGCTTTTATTTAATCTGCCCCGTCGTATTTTTTTTAAATATGCATTTCTTTCAAAATAATTTTTAAGTTTCTGTACAAATTTTAAAATAATAAACAAGGTTTTGTTCTGTATTATTTTCATGGCAACAAAAGTAATGTTCAAAGCCGTCAAAATATGTCAAAATGTTTTTAAGACTTTAAGTTTTTGTGTTGTTTTTGACAAGTCAAATAATGGCATATAACCAATAAACCATGTTTGGTTTAAGGCCCCATGTTTTCCCATGGGCGCGTCTGATTCTTCGCCTTCTTTCTTATTTTCTGAACATGTTGGTTCGGCAGGAAATTTTTTAAAATTTTTTTTTTTTTTTTAAAGCCTAGCATAACCCTAAATATTTTACTTCACCCACAATCTTGATTGTTTTATTTTTAGGTTTAGGTCTAACCCCAGATTTCTCCTTTTCGACACGATATCAAATTTTGAAATATTTAAAGACAAAAAAATTTTTATAAGTATGGTTTAGTTGGGTTACTTAGTTTTAAATATTATTAAATCTACCAAAAACAAGTTTCATATAAATATTGTTGTTAAAAAAAAAAAAATACTCTAATTTTAATGAAATCTACCAAAAATATGTTACATTTGATAAAAAAATACTTATAAATATTTTAGGAAAATTAAAAGGGGATCTAAAAAAACTAATTTAACTTAAAAAAAAACTTAAAATCATTAAATAGTATTTTTAAATATAAACTAAATTAACCAACAAAAACAAAATCAAAAGTAGGCAAGATATAAACTAGGGCCCCCCATTTTTTTTAAACCGGTGCGCTTAAAGCCATCAAATATTAATAATAATTAAAATAGAAACGAAATATCAAATTCAAAATGGAGTGGAGAAGGCATTTTAATAACTGTATTTGCATCGAAAGTGGGCTTTAAAATAAATGCAACAAATTAATGTGCAGTGTTATATTTGACAATGGTACATCAGGAATTGTTTTACGTCAATACAGGTTTTAACACTTATTGTTAGAGTACCTGCAGAATTTTATTTTTTAAATTTTCTCGTTTCAAATCTGAAAGAACATTCAAAAGTTAAAGAATATTGCATCAATTGGTCACTTTATAGTTAGCCAACTCATTATGAAGCAAAATGTTAAGATTTGTAGTTTAATTAAAAAAAATATTTTTTTAATATTTTTTAAGTGTTACTAAGACTTTATTTCTAAAAGGCTTTTTTAATTACTTTTTTGGATACCCTCACTTTTTGATGTTTTAATTTAATTTTTATAATTATTTTTAAACCAGCGAACATTAACCGAATGTTAATATCGATTTTTAGCTTATTGGATAAGCAGAGGTGACTGGCAGAAAAAGTTTTTTTATAGTTTAAGAATTAAAAAAATTCTCCGTATGTGTCTAATTTTTTAAGGTCACTGTATATAAAAAAATGCAAAATTTTAAGTCCATTTTTTAGAATGATCTAATATTTTTAATTTCCTTTTTATTTTAAAATTTTTACTTAATCTTTACTGTTCTTTCTGTTAAAGTATGACCACAGTCCGATTATTAGTTTCTGATAAATGTATGGACAAACATACATACTAATATACTAAGTCAATAATATTGCCTAATTGCTTGGAAGCCCTAATAGATTACACAGGTCAACATTTCATCTATGCGGAAACGCCAGAAGTGGTTAAGTGTTACAAGAGTTTTTGGAAATACTAATTATGGTGAGAGGGACGGTTAACCTCCATCAAGTCAGGTTAAGGTCATTTGAAGGTCAAGTGAATAAAAAAACCATCGAAAAAATCTGAAAAAATTCATGAATTTGTTTTCGAGGTCGCTAAATCCGAATCCGGCGTTTAATTACATCTGTTCTAGGGGTCATCCAAGGTCATTTTAACGTTATTTTGAAGTGTTTTTGAGAGAAAAATGTTAAGTACGATTCGATAAATTCGTATCTATGCTTTCGGGATAGGCGAATCGAATCTAAGATCAGTTAACCTCAGGTGAGGTTCAAGGTTATTTAAAGGTCAAGTGGGGAAAAAGCATAGGCAAAATCTAGGAAAATGCATGCCTTTAGATAGGTTAAAAGTGTAAATAAACACCGAATTTGGATTCAGCAATCTCGAAAACAAATGCATGAATTTTTCCAGATTTTTTTGATGGTTTTAACTTGACCTTCAAACAACCTTGAGCCTGACCTGATAGAGGTTAACCGACCCTTTCATTGTAATCAGCGACCCCAAAATCCCTAATAGCACCTAACCGCTTCCTTAAATATAATGCAGTTCCAATAATACTACATACATACGTGTCGTGATAACCCCTTATTTTAAAGTCGGTTACAATGCAAACATTTACCTAAATATAAGTAAATGAATTTAATTAGTTTGATATATATTTTTTTCAAATACGTGTACTAGGAAGCACTTTAGTCCCTTGGGAATAAATTAATCTTTAAAGTCCCTGGTACAAGGAATAAAAAATATATTTTAGTCCCGGAGAAACAAAAATATAATATTAGGTATCGCGGCATCCCAAAACCATATTTATATTGGTATTACAAATACAATTATAAACTATTTTGTTTAACTGTATACAAGTACCTTCAACCGTTTTTTCTGTATTCATCATTATAAAACAAATTTTTTTTTTTTTACTTTAAACTTTAGCGTAGGGCCATCTTTATTCAATCTGTGTCACGTACGTGCCGGGCCCGCCAAGAATGTCAAATTGTGTCGGCCGGTGAGTTTTACAAGCATATTTTATGTTTATGGCTTCACGGGTTTTGTGTTACGGTCTTGACTACATTTCGCTGATTTATATGAAAAAGTAAATTGAAAATGTATAGTGCTAGAGATGGATTTTAGTAGGAAAACTGGATCTACTTTTTAATAAAATAAAATATATATTTGTAGGTAGTACCTGAAATATTGTCGTGCAGGCTTTAAAATACAAGGTGTTTTTTAACTATTAATCTTAAAAAAAAGTTTCTATGAACATATGTCCAGACTTACTTCGTTTCTGAAATACACGGCGTTAAAGTTAAAACAAAAGTCAGTATTGATAGGATATATATATATATATATATATATATATATATATATATATATATATATATATATATATATATATATATATATATATATATATATATATATATATATATATATATATATATATATATATATATATATATATATATATATATATATATATATATATATATAATCCCGAAAAAGCTAAAAAAGGAAAGGGGGATTTAGGGGGGGGGACAAAAGGGGGGAAAGGGGGGAAAAGGGGGGGAAAACTTCAAAAAATTTGGAAAAATACTTTAACCCCGAAAGACATCATAGCTAAGGAATATATATATATATATATATATATATATATATATATATATATATATATATATATATATATATATATATATATATATATATATATTTTTCTATATATATCCGGCTTTTTGTTTCATCCCCATTCCTTATTTTGATGTCTCTCTGGTAAAAAAGTATTTATCCGAAGCTCTGTTGAGTGATTTTTTTTATGATATACGAAAAGTTTTTGTGCTCCCTTTCCCCCCTTCATTTTTTTTGGGGCAATAAAACTTCCAAGTCTTCATCACCCTTTTACATTTTCTTTTTTTTAATTTCCCCCTTGCTTCATATCTGCAGTTATTGTTTGTTCGCGGCCAAAATTAACCGGTTCAGGGACTATTCGCATGCGCAATATGAAAACGGTCGTTCGCGGTAACACAATTTGAATTTTTAGTAACAGTTCAGCTTCCCCGGGATAACATCAGATTGGTTCGTAACTGATTCAGAATCGGTTCTTATAGTCCCCGAATTTTTGATGGGTTAAAATTTGGGGTTCTGCTGTTCATGCGCAATATCAACATTCTTATCATCTGTTTGCTGTTCGTTGTGTTTGAGGGAACCTTAAAAGAATTTTGCCCTTTTAGTTAAGCTTAATACCTATTTTATTTAATTGGAAGTATAAATCGCTCCATACAAACCTGTTACTTAAAGTTTTAATTTTCCTTGATTCTTAGTTTAGTTTATCTTGATTGTAGATTCTAAAGCAGTAATATAGTTGTTTATAAATTGATAAAATATAAGTTCATTTATTTCAAATTAAGCCCCCATTTAAAATAAGTAATTACATATTAGTTACTTCGTGCGGAATTATCCATTATTTATGATGGGGGTTTTTTTTTCTGGTGTCAGTGCCAACAGGAACAAAAACAAAATAAAAACATTAATAAATGAAAATAAACTTGGTAAAAGTCAGGTTATTTAAACAGTCAGCTTTGGAGAAATTGATTGAAATCCGCGCCGTTCGCGGTAAATAAAAATCCGGAACCGGTATATAATTAGACATGCGCCTTAAGACAATCCCCAACGGTTCAATTTTAGTTCGGAATCGGTTCATAACGTGACCCGCGAACAAAGCTATTTATTACTGGTCTTTTATTAGTCCTATCGACTGTTTATTTTCTGGGTATTGGTCTATTTGGATACTGAGCAGCGAACATGTCTGATACCTTTTGGTATAGTCTGTCTTGAAGTATATTGCTATGGCTTTTGACGGACAATACCCTAATAAACCTTTAACGATTTTATTACCTATTATTATTGGGTAAACCCATTATTCCATAATTGCAGGGGTGGGCGAGGTATTTCTTGACTATTTACCATAAGGTATATAAATATTTCGGCTAATATTTTAGTGACAGTGTTTGAATAACCGTTTTAACTGTTGGGTTGTGAAAAATGTGTATGAAACTTTAATCAGTAGAGGTCTAATTAAACAGGAAGCTTTTAAAGAAACCTATCTACTTACAAAAACTCCAATATCATTGATAAAGGATATTATTATTAGTGAAAAATTAAACAAAAGAAAAAAAAAATAGTGATTTTTAATCTTACCGTATAAACAATAGTTATCAGGACGTAATAAGAAGGAAAATATATTTTCTTTATGAGAGCGAAGCTGTTCCTACCTTGGATAAACTGAAAAAGATGCTAGACGAAGAGAAAACCAATATAAATATTAACTGTGCCACCATCCATAGAGTTGTTTTAAAATGGGATTTTAATACCGCAAAATAGACAAAAGACAATTGGTAATGGATTCGCACAGATTACACACTTGGAGATTTAATTACCTTTAAGAAATTAAAGGATATAGGTGAGAAAACAGATACATAATTTACCTTGATGAAACATGGTTCAATACATACGACATAGTATCCAAAGGATGAGTTGATTCCAGTCAAAACTGTAAGACGAAAGCACCTTTAAATAAAGAAAAACGCATTACCATAATATACGCTGGTTCAAAAGACGGATTTGTTCCAAACTGCTTGCTGTTGTCTACAAAGAATATTAAGGATTCTAGCTTGAGTTCTCATAAGGATACAAGTGCAGAACTTTTTGAAAACTGGTTTCAAAATTATCTTTTAAAAAATATTCCATACAACAATGTTATTGTCATGGATAACGCAAGCTACCACAGCCGTCTGCTACACAAAGTACCAGCTTTATCAAGTTCAAAAACTGAAATCCAGGAATATTTAATAGACAATGATATTTATTTTAAATTCAATTACAATAAAAGCGCAACTTTTGGAAGTCCTAAATTCATATGCAATTAAAAAAACAATGTGTATGTGATAATTTGGCTAAACAGGCTCGGCATACTGTCTTACGTCTTCCTCCGTATTACTTGTTAAACCCCATAGAGCATTTGGGGAACCAAGTAACGTCAAATATCAAAGCAGAAAATGTTACACCTACTTTAAGTCCCAGTGTTATAAATTTGATAAAAAATGTAATTACTAACATACCAGTTGAGAGTTGGAAACATTCAGTACAGCACATTATAAAAATTGAGGACTCTTACATTTCTATACAAAACAACATAAATCCTATTGTAATTAATTTTAATGATGACTTAATGGAAAAACAAAATTTAGATTTAATTTTTAAAATTAAAAATAATTTTGTATAGATAATATAATTAAAATTTTTAAAACTTTGCATATTTTTTTTTTAATGCAATTTTAAGTTTATACCTCCTAGATAAACAAAAAATTATAAATCTTTATATTATTAAGTCCTCCCAATTTTTCCTTTAATACCTACGACCTGCAGTTTTTTTGTTGGGGGGGTATAATCCATAAATGAAAAAAGCAAAAAGGCCTAAACAATTTTTTTTTTGTTTTTTTTTTAAATTATTTTTTTTAATTTTTTTTTGCTTATTAAAAAGCATTTTTTTTGTTTTATACTTTTTTCCTGGCCTTTTAGTTTTTAAGATATTTGTGTTTTTATTTTAAATTTAAAAATTTCCCCAAAAAAAAATTCTTTAATAAACAAAAATTACGTAATTTTATTAGGCCATTAATTTTAATTATTTATATTTTCTTTCTAAAATTAATAGGTTTCGAGTTTTACTAAAAAAAGCGTCTTTTTATGATTTTTCCTAGGAAAAAAAATGCAATTTGAACCCCTTGAGCAGAGGTACCAGTGCGGCTTTAAATTGACTATAGTTCATACTAATATTAAAACGGTACCATTTAATCATTAATACTTTTTCTTCAGTAGCGTAACTTATAATTAATCTTTTCACGGTAAGACTTTTTGATAATGATTAAGCACTAAATTTCAAAATGACAACGTTAATTTACATCTTACTGGTATTTTTCTTGTATGTATTAGCATCTAACTCGCAAACGGTGTAATCGAAAAATCTAAAGTTTTTACCATGGACATAGTTTTGCATGCTTTTTACTAAACTTCAATAAAAAAATTTTAAAATAATTACGAAAGCCAATAATTGACCCCATTAAAAATTACATGGGATTTCCTTTATCCTGCCCGACGATGCACCATCGGGTATATTAAGACTGAATTATTTTATGAAAGCATAGTTACTTAGAATATTACTTGTTTTATTTATTATATTTATACAAATTTTTGTGTTCAGTAAGTTTTTAAATATTAAATATTATTTCAAAACGAAATTTTCTTAATTTGAATTAACTTTTTGTGAGAGAAAACAACAGTGGGTGTAAAATAACAGAAATATTTACCTTGAGATTTATTATCCAGCCTTAATTAAATTTAGTAAAGTAGAAAGTTGCTTAAGCTAAAAAAACAATAAAAAAAATTTATACGCATTACTAAAAATTGGTTAATAATATTAAAACGACATTTTTTAGTTTCTATTTGACTAACTCTTTTTTATTCTTTTTAGGTAACTTTTAACATCATTCCATTGGAACCTATTATCTCCCTAAATATGCCTTAGGTAAGTAAAAAAAAACTTTCTATATAAATATACAATGCATTTATTAAATAAATAATTTTATGGTAAAAATACTAAAGGGTCTCCGAAATATTTGGGGTATAACTTAAAAATAAACCTTAAAATGTTGTTTTCTTTTTATTACGTTTATTTTATTAGATAAAAGGAGCAAAATTTCCAACCCCCTTTGGGCTATATATTTTTAATAAAATGTTTAAGGATGCTTTTGTATAATTCTTTTTCGTAATTCAAAAGCAGAAAGTCCATGGGTGCCAAATCGTAACACCTTGGTGGCTAATCAATTGCTTTTCTTTAAGAAATAAGGCTGCCAAGAAAACCACTTGATAAAGTCAGTGTTTCGTTGGATGTGCAGCAAGTTGCACCGTCTAGTTGAAAATGGTCATTTTTAGGTTTAACAATTAATTTTGGGTCAAAAAAGGTTAGTTATAATGACTCGGTAACACTGGTCAATCAAAGTAATAGTTACCGAGATATGACATTTCAAAGTTGGCTACTTGCAACTAGGGCTGGAATACTTTGAAACATGGACTAATAGTATATTTTATCAATAAACCTTCTGCGCCTTAAGGTTTGTTAAAAAAGTAGCATGTGAATGTGCCAAGGGATGCAAGAATAAGCATCAAGTATTGTGAGAATGATAATATAACTGAATTACCAGAGGAATATGATTAAAAAGATGCTAACGAAGAATATGACACTTAAAATTGAAAATCGTCTAAACAATTTTAGTATTTAGATATGTAAACATTAAAAGTTCAGTCAGCGACATAAATAATTAGAAAGAGGTCTTTTACAAAAAAGACTAATTAAAATTATATTTTTCCACCCTGTGTAAGTTATTTATAAAATAGTGATATCATAAGAATAATACAAAATTGATTGTTAATTTTTTATGAAAAAAATTTCGTATATTGGTGAAAGGTGAAAAATTAGAAAAAAAGTTAATTAATAGAATTTTAAAATAAAAATTAAACGGTAAAGATTAAGAAACATATCTGTTATATTTAACTCACACAAGCACCTTTTTCAAAAGTCGTAAAAGTTTTCTTTTTTATTTTATATTGTATTTATCAAAATTGACAGGAAAAAAAGTTATTAAACAAAGTTAAAAAAAGATAAAATCAGAGAAAACGATGAGACTGGCCAATTTTATCAAATCAATCATATCTCTGTAAGTGAAACCCTGGTCACACAATAATTTCGTTTAGATTTGGGAAGAACTTTGCTGAAATACGCCATCTTGTCTCTATGACTTAATTTCACCAGTTAAAGTATTGCTTGCATCAGTGTTCACAATAAATGTTTGATTGGGTTGTGGATATAACAATACTGGAGGAGAACAAAGGACCATTTTCAGTGTTATAAACGCTGCTTCACAATCTTCAGTCCATTCATAGCTTTTGTTGTTCTCGGTAAGTCGATGTAATAGTCTCACAATGTCGTCAAATCCATGTATAAATCTTCTATAGTAAGTGCACAGTCCCAGGAAACTTCTAATTTCATGCTTGTTTTTCGGTGTAGGCCAGTTTTGGGCAGATTCTGTCTTCTCTGGAGGTACTCCTTCTTCGGTAATTATATGCCCCAGGTACTTTACTTCTTTTTGAAAAAGGTGAAAAACCTTCGACATTTTTTAAGTGGTTCTCAAATGTTTTTCCAATAATAATAATGTCATCTAACCACAACTAACCAAGCATGTTTTTCAAGTTACTTTCCGTAATGTTAACTCCATTAATCGTTAAAAAAGAGCCCGGGCATTACATAGACCAGATGGCATAACATAAAATGTCACAGTCGGGTAACGTTCAAAGAGGCAGATTTTTCCTTATCTTCGAAATGAAGTTTGACCTGCCAATATCCATTTCTTAGGTATAACGTCGAAAACCATTTTGATCTCGTTAACGTATCTAGAGTATTGTATATTCTTGGTGTCTTCTGAAGTCAACACAAAATCTGGTAGAACCATCCTTCTTCTTAACCAGGACTACTGGAGATGACCATAAACTCTGGAATGGTTTTATAATGCCTTAGATTTGTATGTCTCCAATTATCTTCTAAACTTTGTCACTATTAGCAAAAGGAATTCGTAGTTGTGGTTGCCTTATTGGCGCTGCATCACCAGTATTTATTCGATGTTGAACTAGTAACTTTTACCAAAAACCCAGTTAAAAGACAGCTTTCTTTTTGTAAAGGAATAGCGATACTTGAATTAATTTTCATATTCGTTTTTCTCGCTTTTTTATATATTTTTGGGCTTTAAAAGATGCGCTTCGGTAGGAAAATTAATTTTGAACAACTTTTTGTTAACGTAAGAAACCAAAATAAAAATAGTTAAAATAAAAGAAAACAAAAGTGTACAAACATTCCTATCTCAAAAATGCACTGCTTTAAATGGTAGCAACAAAAAAAACAATTAACAAAACTTAACGTTGTAGTTCCTTTCTAAACTATATATTCAATAGCCTATTTTGTGAAGCAAAAAGCAGAAGTATAAAATAAAACTACACTAAAAACCAGCAAATGAACTGCCCTTAACAATAAAACTATATGTGCTCATTTTGTCGGTGATGTTTTCCGTGTCGATGTAATTTAGGTTGCAATTTATCAACGTGGTTATCCGGTCAGAGCTACTTCGGAAAAATTGTGTCAACAATTCAATACAAATCACAGTGGAAAAAATTAAACTCCACAAATAGTAAATGCGTGTTTATGGGTTATTGAGCGTGTTGACCGGAAAGGGCAAAACACAAAAATAGATCCAGTTTTACTGTTTCGACAGAACAAAAACTGCTTTATAATTTGTGCAATGTAAATATATTTGACAAAGAATAGTAGCGTCAATGAATACATAAAACAGCCAAAATTTGGAAAAAATCCTTTTTTTTTTAAGGGAAAAAATTTTAAAAAACCTTTTGGAGAAGGCAAACAAGTTAAACAATATTTATGCTATTAAGGTGGATTCTTTTTGTAAATCGCTGTAACTTTTTATATATTAGTTTTTTAGGCGAAATCTATTTTGTAGATAAATAAATTTCCTATAAAAATAGTTTCGAAATAATTTATCGTATCTTTAATAGTTTTCACGATATCGTAGTCTTTAATTTATGAAAGCAGAAATTTGACTCAATTTCGGACTGTAATAATTGCTTATATTTTTTTTTATAAAAGTGACATAAAATAAATGTACATAACAAAATTAGAAATTTATATATTTATTTAGTATTTAAACATCTCTAAGAACAATATTATTCTAAATAAAATTTAAAAAATGTGATAAAATTTAATTTAAAAAAATAATAAATTTTATTTATCGGAATTTTTAAAAAATACTTACAAACAATAGAAAATTTATTTTAATTTATATTTTGCGTACCGGAATTTTCATCTTCTTTAAGTGGTGAATGTTTATTACAGTCACTTTCACTTCAATGCAACCAGTATGATTCTATTTTTTCAGGACAAAATATGGTTTTTAAGGCCATTTTCAGGGGCATTTAACTATTTTAAATTGGCTTTAAAGTTTTAAATTAAGAATACATCTAAATTCAAAAATAATATAAAAAAACAAATTTTAAAAAAATTACAAAATGGAGTGTTTTTAGGTTTTAACTAAAATTGACCTAAGAAATTGTGTTTTGACTATAAAATAAAATTTTGTAAAATTTTTAAATAACTATTGGTTTAATCCTGCAAATTAAAAAAATATTATATATATTTAATTAAACGCGTTTTCTTGAAAACAAAACTTTCGGCAAAATATAAATAGTATAATTTATTATTGTTTGTATTTTATGTTTAATATTTCTTGTTGGCTTTCTAAAAATTTATAAACAATAAACTTTTGTCCAGTCTGGTAGTTAAAATTTAACTTTTAAATTGCCCGTTATTAGATTAAAAAAAAATTTTTAAAATTAAATTATTAAGAATTTTAAAATATTTTTAGGGAAATTCTAAAAACTTTTAGTTATTATCTATGATGTTTTGTCATAAATGAAATTATCTTTTTTTGGGGATGTTTAAATTTTCAAAAGGTAAAAATTATGTGTTATTTAGTTTCAAAAATTATTGGCTTGGATGGTAACCGAGTATTATTTTAATTAACAGTTATTAATGCTACACATATGATAATATATATGCATTTTCTTTTATTTAAAGTTTTTTTGAACAAGTTTGCAAAACGGCAGAAGCATTCTAGTTTATTATGTGGTTGTTATCAAATGCCTGTTGACAGATTTTTCATTTGTAGAATTATGTGTCTTTAATGTATGTTTTATATTCTTTTATGCGTTTTGCTAATGGCCTGGACGTTCACCTATATATAATTTATTATATTAACAAAATATCTTATAAATTACATTTCTGGTGTTATAGTTTATATTGTTTAATATTTAAAAAGAGTCAAATTTTCTAATACAAAAGCCCCAAATGTATCGCATTTTAAATTCCACCTTTTAATTTTTCTTTGAAGCCTTGATTCTTTTAAATTAAACTATTTTTGTTTAATAATAATATCAATTACTTTAAGACATAAACTATCTTTTTTAAAATAGACATGTGGTGAAGTTACTTTATGCAGGGTCAAAATTAAATAAACTTTGGACCCGTGGTACCAAATTTTAACAGTCTAACTATTCTTTAAAACATCTTAGAAAAAATGCTAGATATTGCAAATCACGTGGCAACTATTTTTTTGTTAAGGGAGGTGGGTAAAGATCGACCTTTGTTCGCTCATTATATTCGTGAAAATTCAAAGTTTCAATTAAGGCTATCTTATAATACTTATAATAAGGCCAAGTATTTTTATTTATATCTAAAATGAATTGGTAATAAAATTAGAATCGCAAGTATCAAAAACCAACCTTTAAACTTGCCATTTTTATTTAATTTTTGCCGTTTTAAACGTTTTTTTGATATTTTATTTTAAAAATTGTATAATGGACTCAACGCACCAACACAACTTTTTTATCTTTAATGTTGCACATAATAGGCATATAAACTACCATTTATTTATTTTGGTGCGTTAAATCCATCATATAGTTTTTTTTAAATAAAAGATCAAGAAAGTGTAAAATTTAATAAAGCAAGCTTAAAGGTCTTTTTTTTGGTACTGGCCATTCTGATTTTTTTAACCAATTTATTGTAAATGAAAATAAATATACTTGGACTTATTATAAAAATAATAAAATGTCCTAAATTAAAACTTTTAATTTTCACAAATATGATGGGCGATAAAAAGGTCGATCTTTACCCACTTTTTTTATCTTGATCATAGCAAAAATAAAATCCAAAATCAGATTTTAAATAAAACTAATAATTAAATAAATCTTGTATTATAGGGACTTTATTGGTCACGCTGTATGTCGAATTAAAAAGACTTATTTAAACCTTTAAAAATAGTTACTTAAAACATTAAAACAAAAGGTAAAAATTGTTTTGTATTTGATCCACTTTTAATGAAACTCAACAAACCTTTTTAAATTATGCGAATAACGGAAACATGCTCGAACAATCACAACTAAATGGGGCGTTTTTTAATTTCCGCTTCCCATGTCGATTTATTTCCAATTTCAATTTAACAGGCATTTCGGGATACAGATATTCGACAATGATACATTATTTATGAGAAACATACATTTAACTTTTAGAGTTTCGAGAAACCTTTATAATTTGTCCTTTTATTCTTCAGTCTATCACAGCCGAATAATTTCTACGTTTTTTAATTGACGTTTGGGAATAGAGCTACTTTTACATAGCCAAAACACAAAAAACTTGATTTAATATGATCATAAAGCAACTAATCATCAAAAAATTCACCCACATTCCTGAATGACACTGAATACTTTTTGGGCAAAAATATGGGGAGTCATTGTGTTTAGAATGTCATTTTCTATCGAATGGGTAAAAAAATAGAGGAAGTTCCATTTAAAATTTAAATGTTGAGGTCATTTCCGGTGAAACCGGAAATCATGAGAAACAATTGAACACGTCATTCAATGCATTTTTAGGTCATATATTGACAAGCCAAATTTCATTTTTCCACCTTAAAAAGTAAAAAAGTTATAGTGGGGAACCACCTTTGAGAAACACCCTATATTAGGGATATAATAAAAAAGACAGTCAAACATTTCAAAAAATTAATTATATACTTAATTTTAGTGCAAGTTTATAAATAACATTGTTTATGACCTTTATAGTTGTATTATTAAGCTAACATCTTTTTAAACATTTTTCCGTTTTAATAAATGAAAACTCGTCGTTTTAAAATAACTTTGCCCTACCGGCAAATAAAGTAGCATACGATAAAAGTTATATGAGTTCAATTTATATTTGGTACTGTTCATGTCGATGCAATTTTGGTTTCAATTTAACAACAGGCTTTCCGGGCAGCGGATACATCGAAAAAATAAACGCAATTCTATCCGATTCATATAACGATTGCAACATGTGAAAATGTAAAAATCCTAACTGCCTTTTTATGGATGATTGAAAAGAGTTGACGAGTTACGAATTCATACAAAAATATCGGTAACCGTAATATAAAAACTACTTTATTACAAAATTTATTTATAAATAAAATATTGTCAAAATTACAATGTTAAAAATATGTTTTGGAAAAAACATGCCTGATATAAATTCTGTTTAAAAAAATATTTTTTTTGTTTAAATTAATATTTAGTCTAAAATAGGGAATATTGGAGTACAAAGTTAGAAAGGTTTAAATTACGTAGTGCAGGAAGCTTTATAAAGTAATATAGTCAATAATTGATATATATTTTTTTATGGAGAATTACATTTTCTATGGCTTTTGTTATATAAAATTTTAATATAACGAAATTGCCATAAAATTAACAAACTTAAATCAAAAAAGAGGAAAATTTTGCCTATTTTTTTTCTAAAATGCTATTTGACAAGACTATTTTACGAGAAAAGGAACCAAACTTTAGCAAAAAAACAGTGTTTATGGTTAGACTTGTCAGACTGACAATAGTTCTTTTCTTTCCCCTAACAAAATTTTGTCACTGAGAAACCATTATGTTTTTTTTTAAGTATGGATTAGGAATGCATAACTAATTCCGGTCACAGCCGACCCACTAAACTCTTCCCCTACTTCCAGCTTCATAGGCTACCCGTACTGAACCGCTTTCGCATTACTTCGGAGTGTGTTTTTTTGTCTTATTTTTTTATTAAATTTATATATAAAATTTTTAAATTTAATTTGTTGTTCTTACAAACTCCTGTCTCTCATTTCCTCATCTCTGACAGGTGAAGAGTGTATGCTCGACGTCATCCATTTTCCCACAGTATAGACAGCTGCTCTATTTCTATCAAACAGGTACTTTCTAAAGCAACCATGCCCCGAGAGTACCTGAGAGAGAAAGTAATCTATATCTCCACTCGGTCTGTTTAGCCATATTTCGATATTTGGAATAAATCTGTTCGTCCAACGTCCGTGAGCTTCATTTTCCCACTCCTGCTGTCATCTTATAAGAAAAGAAGATTTAGCATTTTGCTTAGACTATCTATCAAAAATTGCTCTACGTTCTAAAACCATTAGTGTTATTGGAGGTATGCCTGACAGCACTCCTGCGGCAGCCAGGGAAATAGTTCTATATCAACTATATGTTCGAAGACAGAGGATTCTCTGTCTTAAGCAATTTTTTGTTTTGTATTGCTTAAGCCCAAACTGGAGCAGCATATAGGATCTGTGAATGGACCACACTTGCGAGAATTCTCTTTTTGGATGCTCTTGGTCCACCAATATTTGGCATCAAATTCATCAGAGCAGTCATGGTCCTTTCTGCTTTCATAATTGTTTTATTAATCAGTCTGTAATTTTTTTAATATCTAGGTAAATATGTTTGTCCAGTTAGAAGGTTTAAATTACGTAGTGCAGGAAGCTGTTTTTTATCCTTTATAAAGTCATATAGTCGAAAATTGATATATCTTTTTTTATGGAGCATTACATTTTCCATGGGTTTTATTATATGAAATTTTAATATAAGATAAAAAGCGAGATATAATGATTTAACGTTAACGTAGGGATGTTTTCGTATACACTATCATAGGACAAAAAGTTTTGTAAGCAAAATATTTCGATTGCATAAAAGTTTGTTGCTTGGCAATTTCGTTCATGACATCTACAACAATACCACGAGCCGTCAGGCGAGTGGTTTTGTAAAAATTATGAACGAAATTGCCATAAAAGTAGCAAACTTTAATAAAAAAAGAAAAATATTTTTTTCTGAAAAATTTTTATTTAAATGATATTCGACAAGACTATTTCACGAGAAAACGAGCCAAATTTTAGCTAGAAACACAGTGTTTGTTGTTAGACTTGTCAAACTGACAATAGTGTTTTTCCCTAACAGAATTTTGTCGCTAGGAAACCATCATGTTGGTTTTGTCCAGGTAAGTGCAAGTAAGAGTTTTGCCAGAAGAAAACAAATTTTTCCAGTGTAAAACACTCCAGTAAAATAAACATTTAAAAGAGCTGAACTACCTAGCGAAAACTGATGGAAATTATTACGACGTTCTAGTAAGTATCTTGCCTTATATTTTAAGAAATATCAACGGCCTAGTTACATGTTGGGAAACTAAAACGCTGGAGAATTTAATTTTTATAATTAGATCACTTTTATTGTTCCGGTGGTATTAATAATGTATTATAAAAAATTGTGGATAAAGCACCAATTTAAATCCATATTCTTAGAGTAGGTAATTATTTGGTTATTATATGTTTGCTAAATTCCATTAATAAAAACGGTTAACTAAAAAATGATATTCATAAAATGAAACGTTATGACAAAAGTAAAAAAATATTCATAAAATAAAACATTATGAAAAATATAAATACAATACGACAGTCATATATTCCAACATTGTGAAAGATTTATAATGTAGTGTGTGTGTGCGTGTGCGTGAATCTGTGTCTGTGTGGGTGTGTGTGTGTGTGTGTGTGTGTGTGTGTGGTGTGTGTGGGTGTGGGTGTGAGTGTGTGTGTGTGTTATTTGAAAAATTTTCCTTTTTTTGGATTTAATATTCTAGATTTACCCAAAATAAATAAGCTACTTTTTTGAACTGTCAAGGTATACTAATAACAAAATATAACTGTTAGCCCTTTAGACCTTTCTCTAAAATCTTGTCACATTTTTTTAAGAACAAAATTTTGTAAGTGTATAAAGAATTTGTTTAAAAAATGTTGAAACAAATTTAATAACCTACCCCAAACAAGAGTTGCCTTTTAAAAAAAAATAATTAAAAATAAATTTGTTGTTACTAAGTACTTTAAACTAAGTTGGTGATAAATTGGTTAATTTAAAAAAAAATGTTTATAACATTTTTAGCAAGCACGAAAAGCATAATTTATAAAAAGATGTTTTTAAAAATATTTTTTAAGTTTTTATGACAGCTGGAATAATAATAAACATTTAACTAACACAACTAGTCTCCCTTTTGTAAAACAATTATAGAATTTTTTTCCAAGATTAACCTATTTAGCCAATATTAAACTTAACCCAACCCAGGTCGCTTACTACCCTTTGTATCCAATAGCTAATGTAAAGTTGTGTTTTTTTAACTGACTTGCTATTACAAGAAACTTTTATTAAACCGTCAGATAACTTTAACAAAAGAAAAATCGTGACTTTTCTAGAATTTTTGTCGCTATAATTTGGATTCAAGTAAAGACGTGACCTAGCGACTTATAGTAAAAGTGTCCGAATTGGAAGATCATAAATTGTTTCGATAAAATTTTGGCCACGGCTTGATTTAGCAAAGTTTCCGGAGCACGTAAGTGGGATATTCGTGTAATTTTAAAAGTTTAGCTAAAAAAGACCAAAATGTAGAAATTCATAAACAAAATTTAATAAGAATTCCAAAAAAATATATTTATTTTTTTGTATTTGTACCACTTCAATTTAATAAAATTTGTACACCTTAATATAAATCTTTTTATTGGTTTGGTTTTATAAAATGCTTTTATCATTTGTTCAAGACAATGTAAAATCTTTGAAAGATCTTATGGCACCAACCCAAACTATAACTTACTTTTTTCAATGCAGTGATTTGTCCATGATTTTGTGTCGAAACAAAATAGGTGTTTATAAAGAATAGAGAAAATAAAATAAAACATTTTGTACTTAAAAAAAGTTAGTGGTAATAGTGCAGGTTTAAAGGAAAACAAGATAATGGCTTAAAGCCAAAATGTCGGAGTATGTCATAGTGAAACAAAAATATTGTAAGAGTATATAATACGGGAGAAAAAAGCAACAATGTACAAATATCTACTTTACCTAAGTTAATATGAGTTATTTGTAATTTTCTTTTTACCTTAGTTTAAAGAGATTATTTTGGTACCTAAAATTTAACACCAAACCACCAGTGTTTTCTTTTAAAAACTGGTACAGAAAACTTAAAAAGACCAATGTTTAAACAAAAGTAAGCTTTTACCTATTTTCTATTTAGAGAATCCTATTATTCATTAAACTAATAGTAAAACGTTTGTGAAGTATTAAAAACAAAGAAAATATATTTTATAAGAACTTAATGGTGCATTTTTCGCAAAGAAAAGTTGGAAAAACCGCTAAAATTGACCGTTTTTTAAAACACCTATTACTTGGACCTATTTAAAGTTGAAAAGCTGACAATTCGTAAATTATTTTTTTTATATATTGTTTAAACAGCCCCAAGCCGGCTGATGTTCGATTAGTAGTTTTTCAAAATGGCGATTTAAATATTCTGCAGTAATATTTGAACGACTTAGCGCAATAACTGTAATTCTACATTTTTAATGTAGTTAGTGGTTTATTAAACCTTAGATTTTATTCATTATGTTATTTTATTACATTCATAATAATCATTTTTAGCAAAAATTGCTAAAACGGTTGATGAGGGTTCTAACTGTTTAAAGGTTGGGAGAAAAATTATCGTTAAAAACTTTGCTAAAAATAAGTAATAATTATATTTTCCTTGGCTTTATCTTTCTAGACATAAAATTAGTTTTGCCGGCTTTAATTCCATCTTATATAGTCTTTAATAAACATTTATTCATCGAACGTGCTATGACAACCTAAATAAATAAAGCAATGGACAAAATTACATTGAAATAATTTCTGTTATATCAGGCTAAAACTTTCACGTATGCCTTTGGGTCACGTCTTTTCTTGAATCGAAATTATTGCGACAACAATCTCGAGAAAAGTCACGAATTTACTTTTGTTAAAGTTACTCGTAGCCGTATTATGAGGTTCGTGTAATTGCAAGTTCTCGTTGGGCACAAAGAGTTTCTTCTAATATTTTAAAATGTAGTTTTTAGGTTTTAGTTAGTTATTTATTGGCTTAAAAATTGTTAAGAATAATACATTTCTGTACTATATTATTGAATTTTGATCCTTATTTTCGACACACTTTTCTTTTATACCTATTAAATATATAATTTTTAAACTTTCTTATAAGTACATAAATCCTACAGTTTATGAAATTTTTTTTAAAGTAATGTAAAACAAAATAAAATTTATTTCTTGTGATATCGTTAACCCTAGTGTAGGTAGGTTTAAGAGTGGTATAACACCTTTCCACCTTCCAACCTTCTAATAAATCTGATGATCCTGTTGGGAGAGAGATCTTCACCTCCCCCGGCAACAAGTTGTCATTCCTGAGAATTGCGAATCTTAGTCGTGCCATTGCTGGGCACGAACATAGTATGTGTTCTGCCGATTCATCCCCTCCATGCACATGCGGCACTCGGCTTTCGCTAGGCCGATCTTGTGCATGTGGTACTTCAATCTGCAGTAGTCCCGTTAAGGTGGACCTTGATTGCTCCAGTAGTTTGACAGTACTTGTTGGTTCGGTGGGCTTAGAAGTTGCTTCGAGTGTCTAAGACCCGGAAGTTCATACAGTACCGAAGATTTTCTCTTTGCGTCCAAGCTGATATGAACTGCTTGGCCATTCCATAAGATATACCGATGACCGGTTCCAGCCCTGTGAATTTTGTTTCCGCCCCCCTTTTGGCAAGGAGGTCTGCGGATTCATTACTCTCTAGGCCGGTGTAACCAGGTATCACAGAGTGAACCTTATTGTTTTGACCCAGTTTGGTCAGCGCATCCTTGCAATTCCAGACGGTTTTCGAATTGCACCTGCTGGATTCAAGAGCCTTAAGAGCTGCTTGACTATCGGAGAATATTTTAACTGTCTTACGTGTGCAGTGCCGATCAACCAGCGATCTAGCACACATCTCAATAGCAAATACCTCCGCTTGAAATATGGTTGCAAAAGTGCCCAGGCTGAAGGAAAACTCTGCCCTCGGCCTCTGTCCATATATTCCAGCTCCAACACCGTCCTTGGTTTTGGAGCCGTCGGTGTACCAACAGATGTCAGCCCGGAGCAGGTCGGTCATTTTTTGACTCCAGTCCCCTCTTTGTGGGTATACTACACTGTAGGGCCAGTTGTAATTGGTTGCTGTAGGCATTATGTCTGAGGGCATTCCCAGTCTGTCTCAGGTCAGGACATTCCTCAGGAGACTAGTGTTCTCCATATGACACGCCTGCGGTTTGTTACTGACCGCTTGATAGAGTCTGTAGGTTGCCCACCTTGCCTCACTCTTCAAGAAAATATACAGAGTAGGCAGTCCTTGAAAGGCTTCCATGGCCGTTAACCCTAAATCTAAGCAACAAAAAGATTTATAAGATATATAAGACATATTAGAACTTTTAGTTAGCCTAAAAATAGATATTTTTTTATCCTAAGGTAGTACACTTATCGCCAAGTACAAGTACAAATGTATTATGGGTCTCTAAAGTAAAGAATTTTGTTAATAGAAGACTCAAAGGTTAAAGGGTGAGAGGAAATAAAGAGACCTCTGCAGGTAACAGTTTGTATATTATGAACAGTCCTGGGAAAAAGCGGACCAACCAAGAAGTTTGAAGCTTCTTCAGATGGTCTGTAAAGAAATGCTAGAAAGTGTTTATTTTGCCTTATTGGGAACAGAAGCTGTCTAAATACCCATAAAAAACAAGGGGTTCTCGATAGCTTATCGATGGGCAAGAAAAGAAAGCGTTAGTGTTTTAAGCAGGGCCTGATTTAGGATGCATACTAAGGGTGAAGGTTGAAAAGAAACAAATATTTTTGGATCAGAAAAGGAATCTGAGCTTTTTAAAAACTTTATTTTATTTATCTGATATTTTTCATGTGGGCTGAAAATTGCATTAGGAAAAATTTTCCCCATAACTTTTTGGTATTTTTAGAAACAATCTCACTGACAGGTAATTCTAATGACTTGGCTTTTTTTTCTGGTTCACTTTAATCTCGATTAAACCAAAATTAATTTTGAATTTAAATTTCGAATGAAACTATAAATAAAAAAGAGTTCATATGATGCGGCTCTACTGGTCACACTGTATACAGAGACTTACTTATAATAATAAATTCTAGATTAAAAGGCACTATTATTAGTTTTATACATATGTATACTGACCTATTGGATATTACACTGGACCCTTTTATTACTTCTCCTAACATAAAGCACTTTACTACGTACTTAAAGACAATTCGGTGACTAATGGAATTCAACCCTAAAAAAATCCGTTAACCCAAGTGTAAAATAAACTTTATACTGTACCCTCTTTATTCGCCACTTCTACAAATAAAACAAAGAATAAGAAAAACGAGCTAAGGATAAATTTAGCTTTTTTCTTTTGACATCTTTTATTTTCGGCAAACTTTCGGTTTGGCAGCAACTTCAATCAATTTTCTGGGACTCCAGTCGAACCAGTGTTCTTTGTTAAAAAGTATGTATTAAAACAATGTGATATAATGGCTTTTATTAAAAAATTCTTAATTTCTGACACCAAGAGTTTTCTTTATTTGATTTAAGTAATATGTTTTACCTTTCTAAAGTTGGTCCTTAGGCTTTTCTCTAAATATGCTATTTGTGGTCTTTTTAAAAAAAATTTTTGGGGGTTTTTTTTCCAAAAAAAAAGGAAAACCCCAATTTTATTTTTGTAAATTCAAATTTTAAAGTTTTTAACCCTTTTTTCCCCCAATTTTTTAAAATTTAAAAAATTTTAAAAAACCCCTTTGGGTTTTTAAAAATCGGGCCCGAAAAAACCCTTTTTTTTTAAATTTTTTTCCCAGTGGGGAAAATTTTTTCCTTTTAAATGTTTTTGGGCCCCCGGGGAAGGGGGAAAAACAAAATTAAAAATTTTTGCGCCAAACGGGGGAAAAAAAAACTATTTTTCGAAAAAAAGAAAGAGATTTTTGGGGAAAAAAATTTAAAGGGAAATTCCGAAAAAGGGGGAATTTTTTGTTTTTTAAAAAAAAAAAAAAGTTTTTTTCCTTTTAAGGGTTTTAAAAAAAGAATTTTTTTTTTAAAAATTTTAAAAAAAATTTTTTTTGTTTTTTTTTTTTTTTAAATTTAATTTTTTAATTGATTTTTAAAAAAGAAAAAAAAAATTTTTTTAAATTAAAAAAAATTGTTAAAAAATTTTTAAAAAATTTTTAAAAAAAAAAATTTCTTTTTTTAAAAATTTTTAAAATTTTTTTTATAGCTTATTTCAAAAAAAAAAAATTTTAAAAATTAAACCGATAAAAAAAAATATAAAAAGGGGAAAATTTAAAAAAAAAAAAAAAAATTAAAAATATAAAAAATTTTTTTAAAAAAAAAGGGCCCCTTTTAAGGGTTTCTAAAAAAAAATTTTTTTTAAATTTCCGAAAATTTTTTTTTTAAACCCAAAACCCTTTTTGGAAATATTTTTTTTTAAAATTAAAAAATTTTTTTAAACCCCAATTTTTTTTAAAAAAAAAACCAAAAAAACCAAAAAATTTTTTAAAGGATTTTTAAAAAAAAATTTTTTTTTTTTTTTTGTTTTTAAAAAATTTTCGAAAATTAAAAACCCAAAAAATGTTTTTTTTTTTAAAATTTTTTTTCCCCCCTTTTGGTTTTCCCCGGTTTTTTTTTTAAAAAGGTCGAAAAATTTTTGGGGCCCTTTTTTTCTTTTTCTTTTTCCAAAAGGAAAAACCTTTAAAAATTTTAAAAAGGTTTTTACCCCTTTCAAATTTGGGAAATTTAAAAACCTTTGAAAAAAATTTGGGGACCAAAAAAAATTTTGATTGGGGCCCTAATGGGGAAAAAAACTGACCCCCGTTTGGGAAAATTCCCCAAAGGGAAATAAAAATAAAGTTTTTTTTTTTTAAAAGTTTTCAAACAACGAATTTTTTTTTTTTAAAAAATTGGGTTTTTTTAAAATTTTTCCAGTTTAAAATTTTTTACTCCCTTTAAAACCCAAACCGGTGGGTCAAAAAAAACCCCGGGGTTCATAAAAAAAAAATAATATTAATTTTTTTAATTAATTTTTTTTTATTAAAAAAGGGGGGTTAAATATATTTTAAAAAAAAAAAATAAAAAATAAAAAAAAAAATTAAATTAAAAAATTTTTATAAAATTTTTTTTTTAATTATTATTTTATAAATTTTTTATTTTTTTTTTCCTTTTAAAATTTTTTTAACCCCGGGCTATTTTTTTTTAAAATTTTTGATTTCTTTTTTTGGTTTTTTTACCCAAAAAATTCCCGGGTTTTCTTTTTTTTTTAAAAAATTGGAAAAAAAAAAATTAATTGGGGGGTTTTTTCCCTTTTTCCTTTTCCTTCTTACTTTTTTAAAAAAATTAAAAAGGTCCCCATTAAAAAAAAAAACCCTTTTTTATTAAAAAAAAGGGCCCCCTTTTTCAAATTTTGGGGCCCGGGGGTTAAAACCCCAAAAATTTTTGGTTTATGCAAAATTTCCTTTTTCCCCCAAAAATTTTTTTTTTAAGTATTTCTTTTTTTTTTTTGGGGGGTTTTTTTCCTTTTTGAAGTTTTTTAAATTTTTTATTTTTTACAAAGGGGGTTTTTTCCCCCAAATTTTTCCTTTTTTTTTTTTTCCTTTTTTTTTTTTTTTCCCTTTTTTGTTTGGGGTTTTTGGGGAAAAACCCCAAAAAGGGGGGGGGGTTTGGGGGTTTTTAAAGGGAAAGGGGGGAAAATTTTTTACGGCCAGTCATAATTTTTGGGTTTCCTTTTTTTTTTTTAAAATTTGGGGGTTTTGGGGTAAAGGAAATTATCTGGGCTTTCCCCCCCCGGTTAAAAACCTTTTTGGTTTAAAAAGGTTTTTTAAAAATTTTTTTAAAAACCTTTTTTAAAGAGATTTTTTAAAACCCTCCCTTTTTTCCTTTAAAATTATCAAACTTTTTTTTTTCCCAAAAAAAAAACTCTGAAAAAAAAATTTAAAAAAAATATTTTGTTTAAAAAAAAAAAAGGAACCCCCTTTTGGTTGGTTCCCTTTTATTAAAATAAAAAATTTAAAATTTTTTTTTAAAAACTGAAAACCTAAAAAAAAAGCCCAAAAAATTTTTTTGGGAAAAAACCCCCAAAAATCCCAAAAAATTTTCCCCCAAAACCTTTGGGGATTCATTTTACCCCCTTAAAAACTTCAAAAAAGGGAATTTTTTTTCCCCTCAAATTTTTAAAAAATAAAAAAGTATTGAAATTTTTTTTTGGGGTTGGGGGTTTTTTCCCCCAAAAATTTTCCGCCAAAAAAAAAAAACCCTTTTTAAAAATTTTTTTTTTGTCCCAAAAAAAAAAGCGTAAAAACCAAAAAGCGGGTTTTTTTTTAAAAATAAAAAAGAAGCCATTTTTTTAAAAAAAATTTAAACTAGATTAAGGGGGGAAAAAAAACCTAAAAAAAATTTCATTAAAAAAAAATTCAAAAATTTAGGCCGGGTTCAAAAAACAAAAGCCTTTTTTTAAAAATTTTTTCCATTTTTACCAAAAAAGGTATTTTACAGGGGGAAAACCCCATTTAAAAAATTTTTTTTTAACCCAAAATTCTTAACCCTAAACCTTTTTAAAAGGGGGCCAAAAAATTTTTAAAACCAAAAAAAACCCCCATTTTTTTTCCCAAAAAGGGAAATTTAAAAAAAAATTTTTTTATTTTTAATTTTTTTAAATTAAATAAAAAAAATCAAAAAATTTTAATTTTTCTTTAATTTTAAAAAAACCCCGGGTTAAAAAAATAATTTAAATTAATTAAAAAAAATATTATAATTTATTTTTTAATAAAAAAAAATTTTTATTTTTATAAAAAAAAAATTTAAAAAAAATTTTTAAAAATTTTTTAAAAAAAATTAATTTTAAAAAATTTTTTAATAAAAAAAATAAATTAAGAAAAAAAAAAATTTTAGGTTTTTGCCCTTTTTATTTTTTAAAATTTAAAAAGGCATTTTCTAACTTTTTTTGGTTTTTTTTAAAAATTCAAAAAGGGGGCCCCATTTTTTTTTTTAATCGAAACCCAAATATGGGTTTTTTTAAAAAAAATTTTTAAAAACCCCCATAAAAATTGTTTCATAAGTATTTTTAAAAATTTTTAAAAATAAATAAATTTTTTTTTTAAATTTGATTTTTTTAACAAAAGGGAAAAAAATTTTAAAATCTATTATAACGTTTCGCCATAAAGTTTTATCATTTAGTGCTTAATGGAATATGTTTTTAACTCTAAAAAAGGAATTAAATTTTAATTAGCATGTTTTATGAAAAAACTTTACGATTATTTTAGCGAAAAGGGGTTCATCTTTAAAATTTTTTTACGACATTTTTTTAGATTTCCCAAAAAATATCATTTTGCCAAAGTAATAAAAAAAAAAAAGGAAAGGGTTTTTTATTTTTTTTTTTTTTTCAAAAAAGGGAAATTTAAAAAGAGCCTTTTTTTTATAATAAGCTTTTATACCATGAAATTTTAGAAAAAAAAAGAAACTTAGTTTTAAACCTGTATAGGAAAACATGCTTTCAAAAAAATTCCCGCATACAAGGGTTTGGGAAACAAATATTTTTTATAAAGAACCCCACAAAAAAAAAAAATAAAAAGCTTTTTTAAAATTTTTTAAAAAACCCAAAAATAAATTAAAAAACCAAGTATTGACTTTTCCAAATATCGGGCAGCCGTTATCAAATTGAAAAAATCGTTTAAACTTCGGTAAAAATGAATGGTATATACGTTTGGGAAAAAGGAAAAAGCTTGAAATCTAATAAAAAAGCAATGGAGTAGCATACTTTGGTTTTCCCCAGTTTAAAAAAAAACGACAAAAATTTTCCCCCTGTTCCATTTTAATACGACATGACGAGGGCGATTTTTTTGCATAGTTGGCTGAGGCATGAGAGACATGCAGTATAAGCGTGAAACTTTTTTCTGATCATTTA
>JAHBCN010005556.1:0-5000 GCA_019359885.1 Listronotus oregonensis | reverse complement strand
CCAAATGGGGACTGATAATTGTTCACCTTTGGGGATTTTCTTTTTTTAGACCGAGTTCAAGGGGCCCAATAAACCTTTAAATTCGGCCCCCCGGAGAAATATTTATATTTCCGTTAAAAAAATTTTTTTCCAATATTTTTTATCCTCCTCAATATAATTGAAGAAAAAATCAGGGAGATTTTATCAAAGGGTCTAAAAAAATCCCCCTTTTTTAAATTTTGGGGACCTTATTTGAAATATTTTTTTAAAACAAAAAACCACTCCCTTTTTTTGGGCCTATGGTTTTTAAAAAAATTTTTTCCAAATTACCCCCCCCAAAAATATGGAGAGACGGTAGCAGTTTTTTTGGGGGTTTTTCCAAGGGGGCATATTTAATGTTTAAAGTAGGGGGTTTTTTAAAAGAATTTTTTATGGGGCCAATCCTTTTACTGTAGTGTTTTTTTTTTTGCCCCCCGTCCCACAGAAAAAAAAACAGCAATATTTTTTTAAAAAAACCCCCCTTTAAGCCCTTTTGCAAGATCCCCCTAATTTTAAAAATCTCCACAAAATCCCCTGATCCCTTTTAAAATTTTTTAAAACTTTTTTAAAATGGTTGCTAATTTTTTTTTGTTTCTTTTATTGCCACGGGAAAGGGCAAAGGGGGGTTTAAAAGGTTTTTTTTTCCAATATAAAGAAGACTTTTTTGGGGTGTATTTCGACAAAATTTTAAAAAACCCCCACTCGCTGGGGGGATGTTTCATATTTTTCCCCTTTATTAAACCATCAATATCACAAAGACACATAAAAACCTCTTTTTAAAAAAAATTAATAATTTTAAAAATTTCCTTTTTGAAAAAGTAAAACACTTGCTTTTTTTCCCCCGTTAAAATCTTGGGGAACCCCAAAAAATTTTATTTTTGTTTTAAAAATTTCCCCCGGGCCCCTGCCAAGTCATTTAATTCATTCTGAGTTATTAAAAAGGGGTTCACTGGTAGTTGGTAAAAATGTTGGGGCAAAACTGGGGTTCCCTTTTTAAAAAGTGGGGGTCCTTTTTTGAAAATTTTAAAAATTTCTGGGGGAACACGATGTTAGGTTTAAAGGGGTATCGGTACCGGCAGTTTTCCCCAAAGAGGGAAAAAAGGGCCCTTTGGCAGAAGGCAAATTTGGGTACTCTATTTTTTCCCAGGGGCCTTTTTTTAAAATTTTTTTTTTAAAAAATGCAAAAAAGCAATCACTTACGTGGGGTAAGTTCTTTCCACCCCCTAGGAACAGCAAAGGCATAGAATTTTTCTTTAAACCCTTTTTTAAACACTAAATTTATGGGCAACCACCCCCAAAAAAATGAGGAGCCCAACTTTTTCTTGACCCCCAAATTTTGGGCCCCAAAAATAAAAAAAAGGTTTTTTTTACTTTTTAGATAGGATCTTTTTTTTGGGGGTTTTTTTAAAAAAATCGTCCACAAAATAATAAAACTTATCGGCCCGGATTTTTGCAGCATAAAAGACTTAAAAGCCATTTTATATCAAAATCGACTTTTTAACAAAAAACAAAAAAAATTAAAAAAAAAAAATTTTTTAAAAAGGGTTTTTTAAAAAACTGTGAAAAAAACCCCCCCTCCCCTTTTAAAAAGGTAAAAATGATTTCAAAGATCGCATTTTATAAAAAAAAAAGAGGGTTTTAAAAAGGAACGTGCTAGGCCTTTTTGGGGAAAAAAATTTTTTTAAAAATTTTTCCAAAAAAAAAACGGAAAATAAGCTTTTTTTTTGATTTAAAAAAAAAAATGTAAAAATTTTTAAATTTTTTTTCCAGATTACCTTAAAAAAAAATAGAAATTTTTTTTTAAATTTTTTTACTTACTACAAAATTTTTTCCCCGTTTTTATTTTTTTTTGGGTCAAATTTTAAAAGGGGGGGAAAAGCAAAAAAATTTTTTTAAAAAATTTAAAATAAATCAAAATAAGCTTTGGGGAAAAAAATTTAAAAAAATAAAAATGTTTTTATTTTTATTCCAAAAATATTTTTAAGCGATGTTTAGACATAAAAAAACTTAACTTTACCCAAATGTTTGTAGATTTTGTCCAGCGTCGGCAGTTTAGATAACTCTTAATTATTGATGTTTGTGGTTTTATTTTTATTTTGGGTTTTAAAAATTTTTCCGTTTTAGGTCTTTTTCCCCCCGGGAGATGTCCCGGCTTTGTAAAAAAAACGGGGGGTTTAACCCAAAAAATGAACCTGTGGTTGTATAAAATGTAATAAGCCCCCTGAAACCTACGGCTCAGTTCCGGGGGGGAAGGGGGAAAGCAGACCGTAGCAACCAGAAACTTCAAAGTGTGCAAAGGGCCCGGGAGGGTTCATCACGGGAGCTATAAAAAAAACCCCTCAACCCCCACCCCCCAAGTGCGGGGGTTTAAAATGCCGCCACTTAAAAATTTACCTACATGGAGAAGTAAAGGGGGGGACTCTATAGACTCAAACGAGGTCAAAGTCCAATTATGGGAAAAATCAAAGGATATCAAGAGGGGGGAAAAAGAGGAACCAAGAGGTCAGCTCATTTTTTTTGGATGCCCCCCGGGGCAGGTCAACCCCTCATTTTCATTTTCAACAGACATTTTTGGGTTGTCATACCAATAGGAGGGGGAAAAAAGGCCCCCCCAAACAAAGCCGACCCCACTTCTGGTATACAGAGGGCTCCAAGACCAAAAAGGGAAAATAGGAGCTGGCATTTTTTGGAAAAAAGTCAGAGAAAAAAAACCCCAAATTTTGGGAAAAACACGCCACGGTTTTTAGCAAAAATCGCAGCAATAATGCATTGTGCCGTGCTGATTAAAAAAAAGGAAGTAAAGGAAAAAATTGTCATTTACCAGACAGCCAAGCGGCCCTGAAGGCCATAAAATTTTCCCCCAAATTAATTCCAAATAGGGGGGGGCTGGATACGGGCCCGGGAAAAAAAATCGGGTTGGCAAACAAATTTTAAATAGCCGGGTACCAGGCCACGGGGGCCACCCAGGAACGAAGGGGCCCCACGACCTAGCCAAAAGAGGATCAGCCATAAAAAGATAGGCCCTGAGCCATTCAAATCTTCCCGGGGCCCCTTTAAAGCATATTAAGAACTTTGGGGGGGGAGAGTTTCAAAGCTGGTGGGGCAAACATTTGGACAACGACAGGCAAAGCAGTTCATTGGAAAACCCCCCCCGGCCAAGTTTACCCGGACCTACTAGCCCAATCGTAAGGTCGTAAGGAAAAAAGGTAGGTCAACCCAACAGGACATTGAAACTCAACAAGCACCTGGGGAAAAATAGGCCGGTGGGATAGCCCTGTGGGTTTTTCCAGGAGGCTGAAGAAACAGCCGTAAATTGGGTCCACTGGAACACCCCCCAAAAGGGAAAAAGGGTTTAAGGGGGACCCCCCCTTTGGTGGGAAAGCAAAACCCCGGAAATTTTAAATTTTCCAATTAAGGTAAAATAACAATTTTAAAAAAAAAAGATGGGCCCAATAAATTGGGGGGGCAAAAAATTGGAGGCTTTTTTTTGCCCTTTGGGGAAAAAAAACAAAAAAGGCGTTTTTAGTTTCTTTTTAAAAAAAGGAAAACCCGGAAAAATATTTTAAAAAAAAATAAAAAATTTTAAAATTTTAAAATTTTTTAATTTCATAAGGGGTTAGGTTAATTTTTTCCCATTTTTCCCCTTTTTAAAATTTTAATTTCCCCCTTTTTTTAAAATTATTATTATTTATAAAAAAATATAAAATTTATAAAATAATATTTAAAAACATAAAAAAATATTTTAATTAAATTTTTATTTTTTTATATAAATTTTTATTAATTATTTTTTTAATAAAATTTCCCCCCTTTTTTAATTTTTAATTAAAAATTTATTATTTATTTATTTATTATATATATATTGTATATTTAAAAAAAATGCTTTTGAACATTTAAGGTCCAAATTTAATTTACCCCAAAAAATTAGGTATTAAAAATTTTAAAAAAATTTTTAAAAAAAAATTTAAAAATTTTAAAAAAAAAATTGTTTTTTAAAAAAATATATTCACTTTTTAAAAAACCGGAACAAAAAATTTTTTTTTTTTCTTTTTTACAAATTAGTTTGGGTAAGACCCGTTAAAAAATATGCATAAGATATCGTTTATTTCTTTGTTTTTTCTTTTACCTGTTCTTTTTCATTTAGCCCAAAAATTCCGGGTCCGCAGACTTATTTTTCTGAAACCCAAAAATATGGGATTAAGTAGGGGTTTTACTTTAGTGTATGGGGGTTCCCGCCAGCTTGGGGTGATGGCCCAAATTTTCAAAAAAAACCCGGGGGTAAGGGGAAGTAAAAATAGTATTAAAACCTTTTTTTTAAAAAAGCAATGCTGATTTTTACGTATTTTTTTTGCAAATTTAGTTAAAAAATTTAAATTATGCTGCCAGACATTTTTTTTAAAAATTTTAACGTTTTTTTTTATTAATACCTTTAAAAATCACAAAAAATAATGTAAATTTATTTATTAAAATTTTTTTTTTTTATTTTAAGACATGGTATTCAAAGGGAAATATTTTTTAAAAATCTTAAAAAAAGGGAGCCTGACCAATCGGATAAGCCAAACATCCCCCAGCAAACTTTGAGTATAAGCGGGGCAGGCTCACCGTCTATAGTTGGAAAGAATAAAATTTTGGGGGTTTGGGACCCTTTGAAAAAAATTATAAAAATGTATTCATCGAAGAATTAAATCCAAAAGGGGGTTTGGCCTTTTAAAAAAAAAAAATAACTTTTAAAACAATTAAGAAGTAAAAAAATTTTGGGGGTTTTTTTGATTTTTGGAGGGGGGTATTTTTGTAAAAGTGGTCGTATCAGATCGTAAATAAAAAAAACTTAAAAACCTAAAAATTCTAGTTTTGTATCTTTTAAGCAAAAATTTTAGGAGCAAAAGTTATTTGGGATTCAAAGAAATAACACGAAAATTTAACAATAAAATCATGGTATAGACTTGGTAGCCTGTTCATTTAACAATTTTTTTTTTTCTTTTTAA
>JAHBCN010005555.1:0-54690 GCA_019359885.1 Listronotus oregonensis | reverse complement strand
AGAGAAATTTTTGCAGAACAAAAGATTATTTAGTCTTATATTCTAAATCAGACCCCCATAATAGGCAAGTTGAACACAATCAACTTAGAGACTTATATTTTTTAGTAAAATAATACATAGGTGGGCAATCAAAAAAAAAACTTTTTGCAATATTTTTTTCTAATTGATAAAACGTTAATTAAAATTTCTAATTTAAAATGTATTTTTACCTAACTTACAACACTTTCTGATTGGTCAACGACATCGTCTCCGCTTCTGTTGTCATTGCCAAGGGTTTTTAACACCAAATCAAGTAAAAAATATTTTTAAAGCGAGAACACTATCGGAGCAACAACTCAAAAAAAATAAAAAAGGTTGGTGATGTTGAGAAAATTGGAAGTTACTATAGTTCCGAAATGACGGATTTTATTAAAAGTAACAAGTAAGTTAGAAGCAAATAAAAAAGAAAAAAGTATAACACAAAGTTTAATAAATAGTTTATAAATCTAGTAGTTTCAAATTTTTTATTTAAAAATAGAGACATGGGTCTCACACGAATTATATACTAGATGCTATTGGCCTAAAGGGAAACCTTCTCCCAAGGAAAAATTGGATTTTTAAAAGCAAATCCTCTTATTTTATAAATCCCAAATACCTGCATTTTGCTTAAAATTATAGGGATCTAAATTATTTGCACAAAAAAATTGTTAAGTAAAAAAATTTCAACTGGCTATGGTTTTTAGAAAAACATAGATACTTTTGCAAAATCTGGGATTTGACGCTAAAATATGATCAAGTACACGAAAAAATACTAATAGGGGTTTCTAAAACTTAGATTTTTCTCTGGAAAGGGGGGGCACCCAAAAAAATTAACTTTTTTTTGGGTGTGTATTTCAGTTTATTAGCATGCTGAAATGAATTTACTAAGTAATTTCAAAATGTACAAATCTTAAACGAACTTATGAAGAGTTGATTATGTTTTATCTTTTTTATTTCCTAAGACTAAAAAGGAATTATAAACCCTGTAACAATTTCTGAAAAGGTCCTATGTAGTTCAAATATTATTAAGTTAAATTGTAATCGCCCAATTTCTGGGACTGCTGATAGCTCATAGCACTGAAGCGTGTTTTAGGTAATTTTTGGTTGTTTTTTTTATAGCAAAATGAGGCATCTTTTCCTAAACAAAAAATATAAATTATTTTTGGGTAAAAGTAAAAACATTTTAGCGCCATTTGAAATAAAAGTAAAACTGCCCTTTACTGTTTCCATATCTAGCAAATGGCTTCTACCACAACTTTAAGGGATGCTGCACATCAAAGAAACATGAAACCTGAAACACGAAGCATGAAACACAAATCATGAAACAATAAATTGCGAAAAACGAAACCGTTTCATTTTTACACACTAATCAGAGAAACAAAAATAAAATTTGTATAGTCAACAATGAAAACTTGAAAAATTCTTCTAGTATCGTTATTCGTAGATTTAAAGGAAGTTGTGTTTCTACTTTCTTGAATCGTCGGTGTTGTGTTAATACCTTCTTCTTGTTCGTCTTGGGTAATTTGCGTATCGTCTGAATTGTGCATACCGTCGTCGTTGTTTGTGGCTATTTCACTATCATTACCCCATGTTATAATTATACAAATCTTCGTACAGCTCCACCACAAAAACAAACGCAATATAACATTTGGGGTCGTAATTTATTTAACGCACGTATTAAATCCACCAAAACAATGCAACTAAAATTGAAAATAAAACGCGACCTATTTCATAAAACACGTTTCAACACAATAAAAATGTTTTACGCACATGAATCACACTCGTTTCATTAGTGAGCGGACTTTTGTTTGACCGTGTTCAATTTTCATAAAACGTGTTTTATGTTCCACGCTTCATGTTTTAGGTTTCATGTTTCTTTGATGTGCGGCCTCCCTAAGCGTTTCTAATTTCTTTCAAATAAGAGTCGTTTCCCTTACCATGAAGTTTTCTCCTCTTGCCCAGCAAGAAGCTGTAAAGGACCTGTCCTTCTTTTATACGTATAGTTACGCCTTTTGCCTAAAAAACTCAACATTATAATGCATTCCTTTGCGTCTTCCAATAGAGCAACATAAAGTGCAACCCTTATCTGGAAAAGCCCCCACTTCTTAATTCAGAGACTGTGGAACCTGTTAAATAAGTAATTTCATTAATAGTAAATTTACGTTAGTGCTCAAACAACTAACTTATAAGTGTTTAAGCTTGTGTACCAAAAGATCCAATAGTTAGTTTTGTGTTTAAACCCTCAGTTTAAGCAAAAGTGACGTAATTTTAAACGAGCGACAGGATCCGCACGATAGGCGTTCTCGTGTTTACTCAGTTCACCTATGGCGATTTCACCGGGATCAATAACCTGTTTTTATAAATATATATTGACCTTATCTACCACTCAAATACCAACAGCTAGTTGCGCACAGTCACCATTTTTTTGTTTGTGTTTAAAATTTGTATCTCACAACCAAATTTTTTTAAAAGAAGATTATACAAAGGCTGTCCTGCTTGAGTACTATAAGGCCCGTGAGATCAACCCCAACTACAACCCTTGACGTTCTGCTTTACTCTCTGGTCTACTTCATATCTTTATTTCTAAATTAATCTTGATTAAACCAAAAAGGGGTAAAGGCCAATCAATACAGATTCAAAAAGATCAATCTTATCATAGGAACAATGTGGGGAAATTTCAAGAGAAAGATTTTTTCTGTGAGATAACCTTAGATGAAATAAGAACCCAAGCAAGCAATTATACCAAATAAAAAAAAAACTGCAAGAAGGGCCTTTTCCTTAAAGCGAATCTAATTTGGTATAGTAACTGCTTAAAACCCTATCAACGGACCAAAAGCGGCGGCTACAGAGACAGGATAAAGATTCCCTGTAAGTCGTGCACAACATGCTTCAGTATTCTATTCCAAGCGGAAACTTTAACAATACAAAACTACCAGAAAATTAGAGAAAGCTCAATTAAAGAAGAAACATTGTTATCTACTTGGACAGTCAAGCATTCAAAAATGTAACCAGTTGATATAAAATCAGCTTTAGACAAGTTGGGGACGGTATACCCGTCCTATACTAGAGCAAATTAAAGTATGCAACAAGTTTACTGCAGCCTTGAAGGTTTTCTAGGAAAAAATGAAGTAGACAGATTGATCCAAGAAGGATCAAATAAGGAAATCGCAAAACTAGAACCCTTCTGCGAAATTTGTAGAGAGGACAAACAAACTATGTAGGTTCTAATAACACTAGAATCTTGGACTTCCATTGTCTTTATTTGTTAATTGTTACACAACGTTTCGGTTAGTGATGTATCTCCAACCGTTTTCAAGTGATAACTAAAAACTATTCCTAAAAGCTACGACTTATATACTATCCTTTTTTCTACCAAAAGCTTGACCGACTTTTCACGGTTCAGCAACGGCTGCCAGATATTCGAAATATCGATGCTAGGCTTGCTAAATACATTTTTGTTGGTTAAAATTATTACAGCTTCTTTGAATTTTTTTTTCTTCCAGTGGGTTTCTTTATAAATAGTTTTGCTTCCGACCATTGTAATGTGTGTTGTTTTGACCAAGCGTGTTCGGCAATCCCTGACTTCGACGTTTCACCTCGTTCCGTATGTTTTTTGTGTTCTTTAACTCTAACTTCAAGTGGTTCTTTGTTTCCCGATGTATACCTCACCACATTCACAGGGAATTTGGTAGATACAGTCTTTATTTGAAAATTGTTGTCTGGTTTCGTCTTAGTTAGAATACTTCTTAGAGTAGTTTGGGATTTAAACGCCGTTTTAATATTATACTTATTCGCGATTCTGCGAATCTTTTCTGAAGTTCCTTTTTAAAATATGGAATTGTCATAAATATTTGGTCAGTCTGGTCTTGGTTCAAATTAGAGTTTCTTGTCTTATTTTGATATTTTTCGATTATTTCCTTTATTAGCCTCTCATGTATCCGTTCTGCTTAAGATCCCTAGTTATGTTATCCATTTCCTCTTGCAGTGATTCCCTACTGTTACATAAGGTCACTGCACGATTATATAAAGTACGTATAACCCTGTTTGGTTTCGTTAGAGTGGTTAGAATTCTGGTGTAAATATTGTCCAGTGTGAGTGGCTTTCTGTATACCGAGGTTTGAATATGACCATTATTTCGTTTGACTAGAACGTCGAGGAAAGGTAGGCCCCGCCGAAGTTTTTGCCCCTTTTCCCTTTTTTAACCAAAAATTTGGTGGGAAATTTTGAATATCTACAGCCGTTGTGAACCTGAAAAGTCGGTCAGCTTTGGTGAACAAGGGATAGTATATAAGTCGTAGCTTTTAGGAATAGTTTTTATTTATCACTTGAAAACGGTTGGAGATACATCACTAACCGAAACGTTGTGTAACAATTAACAAATAAAGACAATGGAAGTCCAAGATTCTAGTGTTATTGAAACCATTACATTGTCTAACACCTTCAAGGAAACGTATGTAGGTTCTGCTAGAAGAAGAATTAAACACTAGAGTATGTTTAATGACTGTGTGAGGCGTATTCGGGCAGAGGTTTATAAGACTCCATAAGGAAAAGTCGAAGCCGACAAGGTACGTTTAAGAACCTGAGTCATATTAATTAAATCATCTGAAAAAACCAACAATGACAAGTCACTTACTGCACTCTACTTTAATTTAACTAATTAATTCAAAATAGTGGTTAGCCTTTTTTTAAGGTTTTAGGTTCTAGCCGTGTTATTAACCTTAAATTGGGGGTAATTAAAATTTTGAAAAAACTTCATCATCATAGTGAAATTCCCCTTTTTCAGTGGTACTGAAATTACACAGCCCCACAAAAAAAATTGAAGGTCCGAAAGGCTTAATCATGGTAAACTGATGTTTTTGGGGTTGCCGAATACGAATTCGGGGTCAGTTTAACCCCATCAGGTCAGGGTCAAGGGCATGTCAAGGTTAAATCTGCAAAATTAATCGTGGAGAGTGTATACTTATGTTTTTGGAGTCGCTGAATATGAATCCGTGGTCCATTTTACTCCATCGGGTCATGGTCACGAGATATTTCCAAGTCAAATCTGCCAAATTATAATTTACAGATTTGACCACGGACTCGTACTCAGCGCCCTCAAAAACATAGGTATACACTTTTCAAATTTGATTACGATTAATTTTGCAGATTTGACTTTAAAGTGCCCTTAATCCTGACCTGATCGGGTCAACTGACCCCGGATTCGGATTCAGCGGCCTCAAAAGCATAAAGATACCATGGTCAAGTCTTTCGAACTTAAACTTTTTGGGTTATAAATATGCACAAATTTTTTATTTGCTGCCAGTGGTCACAACTGGCCATGTGGGGAGCTTAAGCCCTAGTTATATACTGAGGGGGGAAAAAGTGAATAACCAAATTACTGATTAACACGTAAGAACAAAAATGACATAAATGTGTCACTTTATTTGTCAGGAAAAGTGACATTAACCAAAAAAATACATACAAATTTATTTTTTTTCTAATATCTTATTATAATTTTTTTAAGTATAAAAGAATATTCATAAATATTCAATTACTTCTTACGTATTAACATCCTAAAAATCTTTGATTTTTTCATTGGCCATATTGTCAAAACTAAGTTCTTTAGGTGATGTCATTTTACTTTTGGTGTAGCGATATTTAAACAGTGCAATTTTAGGTTTTTAATTAGTTAGTAGGTAAAAAATTCCTAGCCTATCACGTTTTGCCAACATCTCAGCTAGCATTTTTGGGTGATGTTCCTTTTGATGGCTGTTATATAGACCTAAAAACTAATATAGAAATCTTATTTTTCTAACTTTAGACAAATATTTGTCAACCATATTTTCAGGGTCTCTTTAAAAACTAAGGTAGAAGGCTTTGGCTTGAGGGGGCTTAGCCACCCTTCCTAATTTCGCTTATGTTTATTGCATTTCTTGGCGCATCAAAAAAAAATAATAATAATAATGACAAATATTTCTATACTATTTTAAAAATTTATTTCTTTTTTGTACTAACAAAATTCGGCATAAGTGATTTTTATATTTATGTTAAAAAATTCACCTTTTCTTTTATTATAAACCTAAAGATCCAAAAAATGCATCTTTTTATATGTGAAATAAAGAACAAATTAGGCCCGTTCTATTCAACAAATTTAATTATACATTCGTTGTTATGTAAATTTTATGAATATAAAAGATGATAAATTCTATCTACGGTCTTTTTAATCTTTGAATTACAGAGGACATTCTTAATTTCGAATACCTCGTATATTAGAGTTGACGGCATTTTAAGAATTATTAAAGAGATTTGGACGCCAAGGTGTGTCTTGAGCTTTATAAGTTATAAATTGAGTAATTTAATTAATGACAATTTGTAATGGCAATAAAACGGTTTAAATATTTGAGATAAATAAATGCCTACATGTTTACACTAATTTGAATTATTAAACCGTTATTTCGTTTGTGGCACATTTTTTTTGGAGGAACCATAATTAATTGATAGGTTTATTAGAAATTTGACTTTCGCATCAATTTCTGGTTTAATCCAGATAAAAACTAATCAAAAATATAGTAGTATTTTGCATTATCTGTTAAATTTTAGTTTTTTCCAAAAGTGTGAAATTATCGAAAAAAGTTATATAAATAAATTACAGGCACACAAAAAAAGTTCTAAACCAGATATGTAAAGTATCTTCCGGTATGTGTTTTGTTGCGCTAAAAACAAATTCGAAGTCAGAATTTACCCATCATCCTTAGATTTTCCCCAGCAACACCCCAGCGCCCCCCGAGGGGTCAAAATTTTATTCATTTGGAAAAGATTTAACGAAAAAATCCGACAGTACGTTTTCTTTGGTGCGGTAAAAACAAATATGAAGTAAAAATTTACCCATAACCCTTCAATTTAACCTAGCAACCCACAGCAGCCCCTAGCATCACCCAGGAACCACCCTTAGGTCAAATATTTTATTTTATTGGAAGAATTAAAATAAATATCTGACAATACGTTTTTTTGATGTGCTAAAAATGAACATAAAGTCAGAATTTACCCAGAAGAAGCCCATTATGCCAGACCTGATCGAAAGCTGTGGATATGTAAAGAGCATCGATCTGGGATTCACCGAGAAACTCCAGGGACTTGTTCCAGTTGTGTGAGACAAAGCAAAAAAGATCAGCTGTGGATCTTCTGTGACGGAATCCATACTGTCTATCATGTAAGATCTTGTGTTTTTTTAGATACTTTAGGATTTGGGAATTAATGAATTTTTCATTACTTTGCAAACAAAAAAAGAGATATAGGTCCATAATTAGAAGGGAGAGTTTTGCATCCTTTTTTGGGGACAGGTTGCACACGTGCAGCTTTCCAGCTGTCCGGGAAAATGCCCGTATCGTTGAAGATTTGAAAGAGGCCGGTTAGGATGGGTTCAAGCTCGGAAGCACATTTTTTAAGACTATTGCTTGGTATGCCATTTAGCCCAGACGATATTTAAGTATTAAGAGAAGAAAGAATACGCTTGATCTGTTTGATTCTAAAAATAATATTGGACATTTTATGAGGAACAGGGGCAACTGATTGGAAAAGAAAGATTAATAGAAGGATCAAGGGTAGAATTGGCAGCAAATTGTTTGGCAAATAGTTTTGTTTTTCCTTTAAAGGTAAAACAATTTAATTTTTAAAGATTAGGGGTGGAAAGGGATTTTTTCAGAAGTTTTGACTAATATTTTTGGCAAAGGACCAGAAGGCTTTACTGCTATTCGAGCAAAAGAGAAATTTATCTTTTATCCGATTGTTAAAACCGTCTTTTGCTTCTGAGATATCTTATACTAATTTCTTCCTTCCGATTTTCGAAGCCAGGGTTTTGGAGAAACTTTTTGTGGTCTTGAATTTTTAAAAGTCTGGCTTTGTCACATGATTTAGAAAGCTACGGTTTGTAATTTAAACTTATGGGGTTCTTTTAAGTGTGGGGAATATAGGTCTTAATGTATAGATGAATTGTTTAAGTAATTTGTTTACATATTTTGGATCGTAAGTAGAAAAGCAGGTATGATCCCAAGAGTAGGTGGCAAGGAAATCTCTCAGACCATCCCAGTAGGCCGAGTTGTAGTGCCAGGCGGTTCGTGGCGGTATGCGTTCAGTTACCTTAGAATGTGTAAGTATGATACGGTGACCAAACCATGATCAGAGCGACCAAGGTGAGTAGTTACTGATGCTTGGTAGAGTTCGGGGGTGAAGGAAAGAAAGAGATCTAGGGGGTTAAAATTATAGGTGGGAACCTCGGGAAATTAGGTAGGTCCATAATTAAATTGGTGAGCGAGTTGCTGATTGCGAAATTTTCGGCTGCTCTGCCTTGTGTATCAGTATTTTTAGAACCTAGCCAGTCCTAATTATGAACATTAAAATCTCCGAGGACGATTACTTCGGCCAATGAAAACTGAAAAATAATAGTGTCGATCTTTTTTGAAAGAAAATCAAAGAACTCGGTGTGGGAATTGTCAGAGTGGGGGCCGGTATATACAGCAGATGAATTTGGTAGAAGATCGAAGGTAAGTTTAAGCCAAAGAATATTAGGTCTACCCGATTCGAGGTTAGAAATTCTAAGCCAAGCCAGGTCGTTGCGAACGCCGCCATGGGTCAAAAAGATGAAATAAATTTATAACCTGGGAAAAGGAGGTGGTTGGTTGATGTTTTGGGACTTATTGCGTTTCGGTAAGAAATAGTATGTGGGGTTTGAAAGATTGGAGATAATGGTGATCAGAGTTTACGTTGGAGTTAAGCCCACATATATTTGTGAATGATATTAGACTTTTTGTACCGTTTCCGATCTTTGTGTACAATCACACGTGGTGGCTTAAAGTACAAACTCGCAAGGACAAAAAAAGCTCTGACAGAAACCGGTTATATCTGTATTTGGGATTGCATTTTGCAGCATCAAAACGTGCATTGTAAGGATTTTTTTTTTCTTTTTGTTGATTTTTGGATAGTTTTCTATGGTTTAGAGCCAGACTCTGGAACTTATTACCTGAATACGCTGCAGCAAGCAACTTTTTTGTTCGATCCTGCTTGGCCACGGAGGACGACAGATAACAAAACAAATGACTTAATATAACATAAACAACACAAGGCAACAAGTTATTTTTTAGTAAAAGTTAGGCAATATTCTTTCTTTAAGGTCAATTCATTTGTTTTGTTATTTTTTGTCATTCTTGGCCAAGCTGGATCAACATAGAAAATCTGTTTAGCTTTCACGGCCTACTAAACCTAAGGAGGGGTGCTCCATTGTACATAAAATAAAAATTTAAAGTCAAATTGTTACTAAACTGCTTATTCAAACAAAGACAAATATTATATATTTTTAAAAAGGGGAAAACGCAAAGATTTTATATTTCAATAAAATACAGGGTGTTTCAAAAAAAATCCTTTAATTGTTCTACTTTTCGATCGTCAGTTGTTTTTCTAAATATAATATCTAAAATCTTCATAAAAAATTCTAAAACTTTTGTATAAACCACTTCTTTGTATTTCTTCAAATAATACCTTTAAAAGTATGCCAAATTATAAGGAAAAACCCTGAACAACTTGCTATATTTACAACTAAATTTAATAAAATACTATCATTGTTAAAAATAAAGAAAACAATTAAATTAGCAATTATTTAAAGCCTACATTAAGTGCAATTATCTATATCTAAAGCAAATATATTAAGGCGTATATTTAATTAATTAGTGTGAAGTTAGTTAATGCTATCAATAAAATATCTCTTTGGTCACACAATAAAACAAGTTCAACCTGTCGAATGAAACATGCATAATATGATTAAGATTCAATTTAAAACATGATGGATAATGGTACATTTCAATAGGAGAAAGTGCTACCGACAGGTTCTAGATAAAAATGCTTCTTCTTTTCATTGATATTGTCATTATGACTGGTTAAAGAAAGGTTTTTGATATGAAAATATTTAGCCCTTATTTACTCTTGGTGAAATGATTAGCAATTGTCGGTAGTTTAAGTAATATGAAAAAAACCGGTGCAATATCACTCTCTAAAAATGACTTTTTACAAATAATTTACTCATCAAAGCTATGATCAATGTAAAAAATATTACACTTATAATGTTAAATGACCCATTTTTTATAACCTTGATATTGCATAAACATGTAAAAGATTTTTTCTACAAACGTGCGGAAAACTATACTTTTCCGCACTAATCTGCATGCGGAAAATAGCACTTTTCCGCACTAGTGCGAAAAAGTAAAATCTTTTAGTTTTTGGAACATAAATTAGTATCTGATTATAAAATAATGCATAATTTTGCTAATAATATTATATACTTATTTGAAAAAACCAAATTTTGCTGTAATTTTGCACATTTATTAAATAAAATAAAATAATCCTAATTTACCAAATGTAAGTACATTTTTAATAACTCCATTTAAATTTTCAAAGAATCCATAGCAACCAACTAATTGTTTATGCATCTATCAAGAATTAATTTTCTGTCACGCATTTTTCAACCAAATTGGAGAAACATTTTCAATGGATTCTGACGACGATTTACCAGCATCGATTATCGAAGCAGCAGAAACATCAAGTATAGATCTCCTGCACATGAAATCCTGTCACAGGTATGAAAAAGAATTTGTTATGTTTAAGAGCTGGTGTCAAAGTATTTTAAAGAAAATATTTTTCTGGCCTATTTCTCTTATTTATCAAAAACATGTAAACCCAATACATTATGGTCTAGATACTCTATGTTAAAATGTATCATTAAGTTACGAAAGAACCTAGATTTAAGCAAGTTTTTCAAAGTGACGGCCTACCTTAAAAAACAAAGCGTTGGTCTTAGACCCAAAAAGGCTAAAGTCTTTTTAAAAGAAGAAATATCGAAATTCATGGATGAAGCGCCAGATGATACTTATCAAGGAAGTTTGAAGGTATATGCAAGCCCAATGGTATGGCCTATTCGATCAAAAAATGTCCAGCCCACTATGAAAATAACTGTTAGAGTGGGCCCCGCCGATTCTGCGCAATAGCAAAATTCCACGAAATATTTTAATGTGTTGCCTACTTATACACTGATAAATCAGTGTGTAGTTAGGCAACACATTATACTTTTATAAGAGCCGGAGTACAGTTTTTTGGTGCAAAAGCGCGGCGCGTATGAAACAATATCCGCGCTGTACCATCAACCGTTGTCGTCTCATCAAGCCTCCTTCCAAGCGAATTTGATGTTTCGTTGTGGTTTCGTCATTTTCGTTGTGCTTTCGAACGTATTGTTTCGATTTTCTTGCATTGTGTGATTATATTTTGTAGTTGCAGAAGTTTTTTGGATTGATAAAACCCTTCTTAATTGAGTGATTAGTGTTTATTAAATTGTATCTATAATGTTGTGTTCATTGTTTGTTACTTAAAATATCGTAACAAAATGCCTAGAGGTTGTAAGGTTTTCGGCCAAGTGATGATCACGTTGTTAAATTTAGCAATGGACTTAGCAGTTGTTAAAAGTTAACAACGGTTTAGAATGTTTAACAAAATGTCAGATTTTGACAGCTTGCCTACTAAAATCATTGAATAACACTGACAAGGACGTTTTGTTAAATATTCTAAACCGTTATTAAGTTTTTAACAATTGTAAGTCCATTAAATTTAAACGCGATCGTCACTGGTTTGTCTTGTAAAATCAAGGGTAACATACTCGGAATTTTTAACTTAGGTAAGTATTTTTATATTTAAATTAGGTGCTTCTTATAAGACGCAACGTTAGGTAACCGAATAAATAATAATATATCAATTATGGATAATAGAAAAAAAAATTATAGAAAATAGCAGTGAGAAAAGTAAGGCAATCTTAACTATCTTTTAGATGAATACCACAATGTTTGTGTATTTCTGTTAATCATTAAAAAGAAATAAGGTTTATTGTATTTTATTTATTTAATAATTGGTAGATTCTTTTACTGGATTAAAATTATCAATTACTGGGCAGACCAGACAAATTTTATTATATACAGGTCCCTCTAATTAAATAAAAGAAAGTACAATTTTATGTTAAAATTTTTTCTTTTGCTTTTGCTGTATTTGTTAAAAAATAGATTTTTGGTTTTCAATTCTTTTAAAAATTATGCTTCCTTGAAATTTGTTTATGTTACCTGCATGAGGTGACATATTTTATTGTACTTTTATACAAATTATAAACTTATAAAATATTGTAAAGACCTTAAACACAAATAACCAATTTAAATTATGACAAGTTTTTATTTTTCTTGAACCTTGCCGATTTCAAAAATTTTTTTGTTACAAATCTAAAGTAACTTTTTTTCGACTTTTTATTTTCCATTAGATTTAATTCATTTACACTACCTTTCTATCACAAAATTGGTACATAAAACTATCATACAATGTTTGAAATTTTATTTTAAAAAATCGTGTTTTTATTTATTTTACTCAGATTTGTGGTAAAAACTCCGAAAAATATCGACCATTTAAATAGAAGGATGTATAGTGGTGCCATCTATTCTTTCCGTATTTAATCAGATGATACAAAGTCCAATATTACACAAATTATAAATATTCTATAATAATATCGTTTAATAGCCAACAATTTTGTGCAAAAAATAAAACAAAAACAGTGAATGTATAGGTAGTTTGAATTTTACATTCGATGATGTCAACTTTATAGATAGTAACAAAGAATTATGGAAGTCCGGACCTGACCTACTATTCATTGCGCAAACTCCGCGGAGCCGATTCCTCTATTCCCTGCCCTGCATGCCCAGACAATTTTAATTCTACAGCATTCCTATATACCTTTAAAACTTCCTTGATAATTTATTTACATATAGAAATGGCTACGATTTTTGGCTTTACGGTGTTTGTCGTAAGAGGAGTTAACAAAAATATGTCTGGACCATATTAGAGACCAAGGAAATTTAGTATTGATACACATCCCAGACTCAAAAAATCACAGCTCTAGAAGCTTTGTCATTTCTGAAAATGAAATGGAAATGAAAATGGAAAATTTTTGAATCTATATAGAAAATATGCCAGTTTAAGAAAGCCGACAACACCACATAGGCGATTTTAAGTAAACTATAAATACGGAGTGTGTACAGTATATATCTTAAATCCTAACTCGGAATTGTATACTGGCCATAACTATCGCCGGCCCTCTCAACATTTTTCGCAAACTCCGGAAAACAAATATTTAACATTAAACGTCTTTGAGGCTGTAGGTCTACATCGGTCGCATATTTTAAACAAAATACTCAATTTTACCGAAACACCTTCCACTATCCAGAAACAACCGTCAATGCCATTTTCCAATGTACTAAACCTCTCGGTTTAAGAAACTACTTCCTTAGTTGTAAAAGATTGGCTCATCAAGAACCCAACGCCGCCGCCGTCAACGTTTTCTACAGAAAAGCAACTCGCGTCAGCAATATTGCACTTTTACTATAAATGTTAATAATAATAATTAGTGTATAACTTCCCTTATTAATAAAAAATATTTTAATCATAAATCCTTAAAATTATGTTGGTTTTTTCTCTCGCTTGTAGAAAAAATATTGTTCCTAACCCTTGAGGAAAGTAACTTTTCCACTCTTGGCTGATTACCAGAACTCTGCTGCGGGTCGTTCGTGAAACGGAAGCCGCTTGCGAAAAAGTATCACTTTCCGCACTTGTTAGAAAAATAACTTTTGTGCAAATTTTAAACAACTAGAACTGCCAAAACGAATATCTGTCTTAATTTAAAAAACACATTTTCGCAAAATGACATGTCGAATATATTTTTAATATAAATGGCTTTTGTCCAAAAAGATAAATTTTAAAAATGGGCTAATTAACTAACCAAAAATGGCATTAGTCAAATATAAAGAGGGCAAAAATAACATCTTAAAAAACATTTATCGAAGATTTACAATAAGAATATGTTAAACGTTTCTACAAAATTTGTAGTGCAGTTTTAGTTCAATTTGTAAGTCATATTTTGTTGCTTGCTTGTTTTATTCTTTAATTTTGACTTTTTAAAACATTTGCTGACATATATCTATGCCTTATTTGACAATTTTTCCCATTTATCGTTTACATCACATTTGGGTTAATTTATTTATCAATAAGGTGTTAAGTTTATTTACGCCTATTTCTGGTGATGTTTATTAATTTTTTTCTTTAATAAATAATCGATTTTTTTTGATAAAAATATGACATTTAATATCTAGCGAGACATGGATCATCCACACCATTTTTGGGACCCGAACCTGCCCTTGGAGTTACTAAAACCACAGCACGAGGGCAAACCAGGGACAGGGCAGGAGCGAACAGCTTCTCATTGGAGGGGGAGGTGATTTTGGCGCCCCTAGCCCAATTTTTAAATTTAGTTATACCGCTACTAGAAAAGCTTTTTCTTTCCACCGACGGGCTGTAGAAAGATGTCGCTTTTTTTGGGAATTTTCACGGCTTCTGTTCCAAGGAGTTCGCAAGTATAATTCCTCTGACAGCTCCCAACAAAGTAACACATAGTCCCAGTTACAGAATAGCAAATATCAATTTTAAGGGGAGGCTGATTTTTTTTTAAATAGCATTCTTTTATTTTGTGTAATTGCGATTTAAAAAAAAGCTTCTCTCTCAATTTGACGCCTCTTTAAGAGAAAATTTGGCGCCCCCATCTATCACCTATTGGGGGAGCCTCCCCCCCTTCCCCGAAACAAACTCGATGAATACTGGGAAAATCTAAGACATGAAAGAAGCTTTATAAGAGGCCCATCCAAAGGAACTAAGGAAGAACTACTTAGACAAAGTAGAAAAAGACTACGCATAACAGTAGGTTTGCTAACAGGGCACGATAACCTAAGAGGACACCTACAAAAGATAGGCTTATACAATGGGGACCCAAGTTGCAGAATGTGCGACGAGGGGGAAGAAACAGCCTACCATATACTGTGCGAATGTGAAGCGTTGAATCATAAAAGACAGGCATTATTTGGGCAACCGGAAATGAGCCCACAGGAATATATTAACCAACCAGTCTCAGGGTTATTACTCCAGTCGTTAGAGGCAAAAATACCCCCCTGCCTCTAACCGAGTCCAAAGTTGATGATATTTGGTACAGATGTAGTGTTTGGTACTCGGAAACCGAAAATACCAAAATTCTTGCTCGGGGGTGTCGTAAAGGGGGTGAAAACCAGCCTTAAACATGGAAAAATGTGTAATTTCCTTTAAAAGCAGAAATAACGGGAAAAAGAACCTTATTCCCCTTGAAGTGGACTTTACAAGTGCGATAAAGGAACAACATGATGTATCCCTGAGTTTTGACCAGGCTCGTAGCTAGTGAGGAGGCAGGAAGCGCCAATACGTACTTGTATTTCATAGATTTTTGAGATCTCACGTTGAAATTCTATACTTTTTTTTGGTAGCTGATCTCGATTTTCGAGTTCATACAACCTAGGAAGTTGATGGTCAATTGTTATTAACAATTTTATGTTGCAAATTGGCTCATCTGGGGCTCAAAGTTAACCCGATATAGATAAGCAGAAAGTAACTTGTAATTGCGATCTTCCGGCTCACAGCTTCTAGTAATGAAGAATTCATAACTTTCTAAACAATTAAACAATAATTATACATTGTTTCAACAAAAAATGACATAAAACCATGCAAATATATTCCTTATAGGTTTTCGCAGTCGCTGAGCATAATTTTTATATGTATAAACTAATGTTAGAATTATTTAATTACAAAAAATAAAATAAATAGATTTAAAAAATATTGTAAAGATTAATAACATTTAAAATAATGATTTACTTAATAAAAGGCATGGAGAAAATCGAACCCGGAACCTTCGGGTTAAAAGTTTCGAATGCTGCTGCCTGAGCCACGCAGCGGTTGAACAGCGATATTACATTTTAAGTATATATGCTATACAAACAAATGAAATTTTTTTTTGTCGAATTTTTCCAATAGCGCGCCTTAATTTTTTAATATTGTAATATACGTACTAAGAGCACTCTATAGCCACAAAAAAATTAGGCCAAATCGCCGAATCCAAGGCCGTGTCGTCTCCTTGTAGGTATACAATGCAAATAAACAACTTCATTTACTCACCATCAGATTGTACTCAAGGCAGATAAACTCGTTACTTGTGGCTCTGTAAAAGTTTTTCACCTCTGTATACTTTCTGTCATTCCGTGACAACTTTAATCAGCGTGACAGTAATAATAGTAAAAATAGGTTTTTCGTAAATTCACCAGAGGGCTCAAGAAAGCTACGCAAATGTGCTTTTTTTAAGATTTATTCGATATTCCAAGTTGAAATAGCTGTTCCAGGAGCATCCCTGGGAAATTCAAGTACATGCATTTTGAAGCTGGGTCCTTGCTCTTTCAAAAAAGTATAAGGGGAAACTTTCGAGACCACTCTGGCCGATATTCCGGGTCATTTTTTGTGATGATACGATTTCTTACAAATTATTGTTCTACCTCGAATTATTTGAATTTTTTGAGTATAATGAAAAATGTAGACATATTTTCCTAAAGATCTAACCCTCCCCTTTAAAATAATACTGTTAACATGGTGCTTATAATGCGTACAATGCTCGAAATCTGATTTGTTTATTAACAGGATGAGAGAGTCAAAAAAATTTACAAGTTGCAAAGCTCATAACACAAAGAAAAAATAAATCCTATCTAGCCAAAAAGTAGAAATAAGAAACAAATACCTCGAAAAATATATCAGACCCTTAAGTTGTTATAATTTTCCAGCTACAAGTATGTAAGAATAAAATAAAGGGTAATTGACCATGTCTTAGTGTTGCAATAAGATTATTTATTTATGTGAACGAATTTGGTAGTATAACTGTGCAAGAGATGAAGGTTCAGACTTGTTCTTTCATTTGGTATATTACTCTCTACGAAATTTTTCCTCGTTATAGCAAAAATTCAATTTTAGTACGAAAACTGTCAGAAAATTTTTGAATAATCAATTTCGCGCGCTTTCGCGAGTCTTTGGGGATGAAAATTTTTCAAACTTGGAACATAAATATTTATGATGTGTGAATAGTCATTTCTAACGTAAATTTTCCGTTCTTTCGAATGGCATATTATTTTTGAGAAAAAACTATCCATTCATGAATAAAAATGCGTTCAAAAGTTTAGGGGGTAGTTTCACCCTCTTTCCGACACTTCTCAGCAAGGAATCGTTTATTTTTCGATTTTTCGCCTTAAAATCTACTAGTATGCCAAATTTCATCAACTGTGGTGTCGGTTAGAGGAAAAAACCTCTAACGACTGGAGTATATACAGACTTGTAGAAGGAACAAGACTAAGGAGAGAATTGGTATAAAAGATAATGAGAGATTAGTCTGCCCCCGGTAGTGAATCAAGACGGCTCCCAGGGAAAAAGAAGAAAAAGAAGAACATTTAAAATAATTTTTAAGTTCCCTTTACGGTTTGGTTAAAATACTAAAACAACTTACACCAAAAAGATTAAATTGTACACATAAGGTGGTTTTTTTGTGCGAAAAACGAAGAAATTTGATTTTGTGTATAAGAGTGAGACAAGTTATACATAAAATAGTACATTTACGGCCGAGTGATGATCGCGTTGTTAAATTTAGCGATGGACTTAGCAATTGTTAAAAGTTAACAACGGCTTAGAATGTTTAACAAAATGTCAGATTTTGACAGGTTGCCTACTAAAATCATTAAATAACACTGACAATGACGTTTTGTTTAACATTCTAAACCGTTGTTAACTTTTAACAATTGCTAAGTCCACTGCTAAATTGAACAACGCGATCATCACTTGGCCGTTAGAATAACAGTTTTTAGCACATGGTTACTATTCATAAATACTTATAAAATGCAATATATTTTATTTTTTATAATTTTAAAGGTTTTCTAAATACGCTACGCTCAAAACCGACCTTTAGTTGTCTTATTATGATTCTAGAGCGACGACGCGTGTTGTATTATTTTTGAGGATCTAATAACATTTTGGTATATACATTTAAATCTCTTTAGTTCCTCTGAGACATTTAAAAAATTTTGGTCCCATATCTGTCGCCTTAGGCACCACCCAAAACAGCCTGCTGGTAAATCCGCCATTGGTATTTCCAACTTTCTTAAAGTTTAAATTTAATGGTATTTAAGTCCAACACTAATTTTAACTTAATCATATTTATCAAAGTTTATTCTAAGTCATAGTTGTCGGACCCAAGAAGTGGCAATAAAACAAGACGTCAATTATTTTTCTCATCCAGCGAAAAACAACACGGCAAAATGGTCATAAATAAGAGAAGCAAGCAACTTGTATGAATATCATTTGCAAGTTAATATTTTCGAATCATTATAATAAGAATTTATTTAATGGCGACAAAGGCCGGTTAGAGATAATTTATTTAGTGTCATTTCATTACGGATGTGATATGTTTATGTATGGGTTTTGTCTTATGGTGTTCGGTACTTTGTCTAGATGTTCATGCCATTTATTATGCATGCCCTAAATGAAAAATTACCCTAGGAATTTGCTGTGCGGATTTTCACACTAACGCAGTATTTATTTTACCCACTTTTATGCAGCGACAATGGCAAGTCATAGGCGCTTATTAAAAATTATTTAAAAACAAAAGGTAGGCACGTTTTGTAGAAAGGGAGCCCACGATGCTAAATGGGGATTTACTTGAGCGTCATAGAGACTTGGGTTGCGAAGCTTACATGATAAAAAGAAAAAAATGTTATACAGTAAAGCGCAGAGCACTGCGAACATAGGACGATCCTAGACGATTTTGGATGTATCTAAAAACGCCGCACGCATTGCTTATCGATCAATAATTTTCCAGCGAACAATTCAATACGTTCTGAAATACTTTTTAGATCGAACGCTGACAGCAATAGTTGTACTGTGTCGATTATTTGCGACCAAAAGGTTTTTTTAATAATAGTTATTAATAATGGATGTTTACGAACTGGAAGAAAATTCAAATTATTGAATGGAATCACCATGGAAATCCTATTAGGGGAATTGGGGAATTATTTAATAATTTATTTCTAACCAGGCCGACTCCCACGATTTCCACTATTTACCGAGTCACTAAAAACTTTCTGACATTTGGTTGTTTAACTCCAAGAAAACATAAACATGATAGTGCCTCAAAAAAAACAACAAAAGGGAAATGAAAGAAATTATGGTAGTGGCAAATGTTATTAAAAATCCTACAGTTTCCATTAATACAATTGCAGGACAGGTTTTTTTTGAGCAGAAGATCAGTGGAAAGAGTGCTGAAAAAAATTGATACCGATCCTACAAAGTAAGAAAAACCAATGAAATTTTCCCTGATGATCATTTTAGACGAAGGCAATTTTTTGAAACTGTAATGGAAATGAAAAATAACAATGAAAATTTTATAAGAAACATTGTTTTTACTGAGGTCACGATTTTTTTTTCTGAGGTCACGTAAAATCATAAATTTATGGTTTCCAGGAGAATAGGGCTAATAATCTACAAGAATTGCAATTACAAATTGGGAATTTAGGATTATTACCCTTAACATTCTAGCAAATGTCAGAAGGCGTTTTTATGACAATCTTGGTTATTGTTTGGCTCAAGAAGGTGTTTTTTTTGATCATCTTTGATAACTTGAAAAAGAGTTTTTCTTTTTTTATTCTATGAATGCACATTAAATTATTTTCTTAAAAATATCTTCTACGTTCCATTATTTATTTGAAAAAATTATTTTATTTTATTAGGAAAAACTGTTTGGTTTTTAAGCAGCAAACGTTGCGGTCTCGTAAGCAACTAATTTTAAATTTATGACTGATAAGAAATCAGATCGAAGTCGGTTGACGCTAGCTAGCTCCTGCTACTTGCCTATAAACACTGCATCCTCTTACTGAAAATAAAACGTAGTAAACAACTAAACTGGACAGATAATTCTTCCGAATTTATTACCGCACTCCCCACCAGTCCTAACCAAAATGCGCCACGTGAGAAAAAGAGACGGAAGTTGAGATGCAAGCCACCAAACTATTATTGGTATTTTAGAATTGGGTACATCCAAAATTGTCCAGGAGCCTCCTATGTTCGCAGTACGGTGCGCTTTACTGTATAATGTATAGGGTACCTATTCATCGGTGGGGGGGAGCGTCTATAGATTTTCAAAAATGTAAAAAAAAAACACTTAGCCCAGTCTGTAGGTAAAAATAAGGGCTGTTTATAACGTTAATTTGTAACAAGTTGAAAGGTGTTAAAAGTTGTAGAGGGTGATTACCTGAATATGAATATATGGTTTTAGATTCGAAAAAAGTGTACAGGGGTGGGGGGTGGAGGGTTAAAAATGCTAAAAACGTGTTTTTCGCTTCTGCAAGCGCCATTGTTAATTTTAGAGAAATACGTTTAAAATGTTTTTTTAGGTATCAAAAAGACCTATAATTTGAGGCCGGCTAAAATTGATTTGGTTCATTTCTTTATCAAAAAACCGTTAAAAATAGCCATTTTTTGAAATGTTGATAATTATTACAAAAATATTTTTTAACCATTTCTGTCATTGCAAAATATAGGTTTTTTTAATTTTTAATTAAGTGAGAGGTTCCAAAGCATGATCGGATAATTTTTTGCTAAGATAATTGAGTTTTACTGATTTTTAGAGCCCTAATCTAGTGGTATATCTTTTATGTTTATAAACATTTTAGGTATTACAAACTGTCTTTTGCTTTTCAAGACTTATATTTACTTTTTAGATCAACGAAATAAAAAAAATATATTAATTCCTTCGTTTTAGGCCTTGAAAAGGTACTTTTTTGTTAATAAACAATGAGCCTAAACGCCCCTCGTATAAGTTAAAAATTTTAAACCAGAAATATGGAAGCTGGCCAAAAAAAATATTTTTGAAAAAAGGAGTTAATTAATTTATTTAAATTCCAAATTTTAAAATTTGCAATAAATACAAAAATAAAATTATAATTTTCAATTTTTTCCAGAATCATACCTTAAAAAAAATCAAAAATTCGGTTATTTGACAACTTGATTCGGATGAAAAATGATATTACTTAAATTAAAGGTCTTGTAAAATGCATAGTTTATGTCCTAAGTTTTGTGTAGTTAATATTTTAAGATATTTACGTTTAATTTAAAAATTGTTAAAACTGAAATTATGGTTTTCATGATATTTGCTTTAACCTCCAATTTTTACTTCAGACTTTGTTCAGTGGAAAAAAAAAACTCCAAAATTCTATACCCAATAGCCACTTTTTTGTGGGGCCTATGTGATCAATTAAACTTAATTTAATTTATAATTAAATTTTTTATCGGAAACCCTATTAGACGACATACTAATTAATAAATCTAAAGCTAAATTTCAGTTTCAGTTTCAGATATATTAATTGATCTCTCGCCAATACCATTTTAAATAGAGGATTCATTCACTTTTCGATTTCTAAAGTGCCTTCAAATTTATTAATTGATATGTCGTCTAATAGGGTTTCAAATAAAAAATTTAAATATAAATAAAATTAAGTTTGATTGATTACAGAGGCCCACAAAAAAAGTGGTGTGTGCTGGGTGTGGGTATAGGATTTTCAGGAGTATTTTTTTCAGTTGAACACAACTCTGGAGTAAAAATTGGAGGTTAAACAGCAAATAATCAAGAAAAGGCATAATTTCAGACATTAACGATTTTTTTTAAATGTAAAGCGTCAATATCTTAAAAACTATTAACGATACACAAAACTTTATAGGACAAAAACTATGCATTTTTACAAGAACTTTAATTTAAGTAATATTATTTTTTCATCCGAATGCGAGTTGTAATCAAATAACCGAATTTTTGGGATTTTTTTAAGGTATAATTCTGGAAAAAATTGAAAATTATTATTTTTTTTTATTTTTGAATGTTTATTGCAAATTTTAGGTAATTTGGAATTTAAATAAATAAAATAACTCTTTTTTTTCAAAATATTTGTTTTGAAGCCACCTTTCCATATTTCTTGGTTTAAAATTCTTAACTTATGCAGGGGGCGCTCAGGCTCCAATTGTTTATTAACAAAAAAGTACCTTTTTTCAAGGCTTAAAACGAAGGACTTAATATTATTTTTTTTATTTTGTTGATCTAAATTGGTTTAATATAAGTCTTAAAAAAGCAAAAGACAGTTTGTAATACCTAAAATATTTATAAACAAAAAAGATATAGCCTACTAGATTAGGGCTCTAAAATCAGTAAAACTCAATTATCTTAGCAAAAAATTATCCGATCATGCTTAAGAACCTCTCATTTAATTAAAAATTAAAAAAAAAACATATGTGTTGCAATGACAAAAATGGATAAAAAAATATTTTTGCAATAATTATCAACATTTCAAAAAATGGCTGGTTTTAACGGTTTTTTTGCATTTTTCCTAAAGAAATGAACCAAATCAATTTTAGCCGGCCTCAAATTATAGGTTTTTTTGATACCTAAAAAAAACATTTTAAACGTATTCCTCTAAAATTAACAATGGCGCTTGCAGAAGTGAAAAACACGTTTTTAGCATTTTTAACCCTCCACCCCCCACCTCTGCACACTTTTTTCGAGTCTAAAACTATAAAGTCATATTCAGGTAATCACCCTCTACAACTTCTAACACCTTTTAACCTGTTACAAATTAAAGTCATAAAAATTACCTACAGACTGTGCTAACTGTTGCATGGACATACTCAAGCGCGTCAGATATTGATAGCTTCCATGTCCCACATATTTTTAATAATGTAAGTATGTTAATCTGATCGTTTACATGTTGGGGGTGGTCGTACGTTAGGGTTGAAAATGAGAAATAAAAACATTTCTTCGAGCGCGTCAGATTTTCCAAGGAAATGTTAAGTGAACTTAAAAAAAGCTTTCATTCAATAATCTGACGATTTGGATGTGACGAAAATTAGATTGTGCAAAAAAATAAAGAAAATAATTATAAAAAAATAAAAATTTTTTGATCATTTTTTTCTTAATCATCATCTTCATCTGTAGAATCATCTTTCTCATCTGGCTTGATTTCATCCTCCGATTGCGTATCTGTAACAAGAAATCATTAAAATATTTAACAATATTTTCTGGAGTATCCTCAAGAACATCAGGTGTTATGACTACATCTTCATACGCTTTCGGCAGTTGATCACCTTCAAACCAGATCATTTCTAATTTTTTGTCGACAACTTTTCATCCATAGTCCGTTGGTAAAAGATCAATAATTTTTGCATTACTCCACAAGCATGCAATGAATCTTGTGCGTAACACTTGCTGGAGTAACTCTGATTCACAGGATGGCAAGTTGCACGCATCGTAATTCCATGGCAACAGAAACCAGAGTGGAGACGAAGTGAGAGAGTAATAGATAGAGAAAGAGTGAGAGATAAATAAAAACGCGGAATGAGGAATATAGGTATCACGCAGCTCCACGCATTAAACTTTATCGACGAATTTTTGTAACTTCGGCTTGTGGAAATCGTCAGATTATGTATTTTTCGTTATATTAAATTATTTCTATCAAAATAAAAAAATAGCAACGCTCAAGAATGACAAATATCATTAGGATTGCTGAAATATTTACAATATATTTGATAATACTAATGTTGCTACAACCATAACAACTATAGAAAGAAATAGTAACGAAGATGAAATTATGTTAACTTTTAAATAGAAAATAAAAATACTATAGGTTTTATATACCTTAATGAGCTTTTTTTTCAAATTTTGGTGACTTTTATTGGAATGGCCTGAATACACTATGTGCCTACCTACAAAAAAATTCATTATTATTATTATTCAATATATTCCACCCGTCGCACATTCACGTTATTGGTATGAGTTATAGTTGATTACTTGGTGATAATACGTGAGTTTTTTGGTTGGTGTATCTCGAGAACTAGCCTGAAAAACCACCCTCAATTTTTTAAATTTTGGTTTCCTGGCTTATTATTGGTTTAAAAAAAAATAAAAAAATATGAAATGAAATATTAAATATTAGCCTCCATGTCGCTTTGGTTTCATTTAAGTATCTATCACAGTTTCGTAGAAAAACATTTTAAAAGTTGGGGGTTGCAACCCTTTTTTTGCAAAAAGAAAAAGCTAGGAGTATGATAATTGGCCAAATATTATTTCTAACAGCTATCAACATAATAAAGCCACTAATGTCAACAACGACGCCAGTGCAGATTTCATATGGAAACTCGGTGAGACACTTTACATATCAAAAATATTATTTTAATACGCAACATTGCATTGTTAAGTTTAATTTTTACACATGCTTGCTTATGAATAATAATTATTACAACTTAACGTAAGCGGCATGAGTTGTCAAACCCATCATTTTCGGCATTAAAACTTTTTAAGAACAAATAATACTTTTTAAATAAAATAATACCTTGTGATCAGTAGAATATCCTGTCAGTGTAATGAACTTTAAAAATTTATTCCGACAAACATGGTCATCTGGTACATGATTCATAAATATTCACAGTTATCTAAATAACTTGTTCTCTCTCATTACTGTATTTGCAAAAAGTTCCATAGATTTTATAGCTTACAGGATTCAGTCTTTATTTCCGAAGTTGACAACTAACGAATCTGCTGCTTCGAAAAATGGTTGTGTTTTATTATTTTTCCGTTTGTATATGCTTCTTCTTTGGTGCAATTATTTGCAATACATGGTAGGATGGCTCAGTTACAACTTCATTAATGTTAAGTGTTTTTAAAAATATGAACAAATTCCCAATTAACTGTTTTTTAAGTGTTTTAATTAGTAGCAAAATGTTATGGAAATGATTTTCCAAAATCTAATTTTCAAATTTTGATGCTTCCTGCATCAAAAATTGAATAAGTCTAATTCTACTGAGGTTTCCCCAGTATTCTTTGTGTGTGTTTCGAATCCATTCCCTGGTTTGCCCTCGTGCTGTGGTTTTGGTCACTCCAAGGGCAGGTTCTGGCCCAAAGTATGGTGTGGATGATCCCTGTCTCGCTAGCTCATCCGCTTTTTCGTTGCCTTCTATCCCCGAATTTCCTGGTACCCACAAGAGAGTTACTCTGTTGCGTTCTCCCAGGACTTCCAGTTCTTTTTGGCATTCCCATATCAGCTTAGACGTTACCTTGGGATTTACTAGTGCCCCCAGTGACGCTTGGCTGTCTGTTATTATGCAGATCCACTTGTTTTTATAAGCCCTCCTGTTTTTTTGCACAGTTCAGTAAAGCATATATTTCCGTTTGAGGCATTAAACTGAACAAGATTTTTGGCGCCTTAATCCAAAATAAGTTTGAGATCTTGGGAGAGAGACATCCGCATTGACCTACGAATGGTTTCCAAATCAGGCTTATTGACTGGCTTGAGAAATTGAATGCTTGAGTGGAGGGTATTATCGTCAGCAAAACTATAAATGGGATTGATTGTGAAAGAGAGAAGATCGTTAATGTGTGGAAGAAACAAAGTGGGTGCCAGTACTGAGCGCTGGGGCACCCCAGCATTAATTTGGTAAAAATTGGATAAATGACCATCTACAGTACAGATTAGAAAGGAAACTGGAGAGCCAAGAGCAAAGCTTAGGTAAAAGACCGTACGAAGGAAGTTTGTTAAAAAGCCCAGCATGCCAGACCTGATCAATAGCTTTGGATATGTTAAGAGGAACAATATGGGATTCACCAAGAAACTTAAGCGACTTGTTTCAGTTGTGTGAGACAAAGAAAAGAAGATCAGCTGTGGATCTTCTGTTACGGAATCCATACTGTCTATCATGTAAGATCTTGTGTTTTTCTAGATTATTTAAGAATTGGGAATTAATAATTTTTTCCATTACTTTGCAAATAACAGACAAAAAGATATAGGTCTTTAGTCAGAAGGGAGAGTTTTGCATTCTTTTTAGGGGACAGGTTGCACACGTGCAGCTTTCCAGCTCTCCGGGAAAATGATCTTATCGTAATAACTGATATAAACGATATAGGTCGATAAAAAAGAAAACTGAAGAGAAAACAAAACTTTGTGAGTAAAATTATTACGTCTATACCGTAAAGACAAGGTAAGTAAATCCTTTCTTGCGTGTCTAAACCAAGTTACCTGAATGAAAAGAAGCCAGTGAACTGTCTTTAAACGATAATAAACACACGTATTTCTTTATTTTTTTACGCATTTACCGTAACTTAAGTGCCCGAGACTTATGCAGACTGACGTTTAAAATGGTGAAACTACCGCGACAAGAAAGGTATAAATACTCAGACTTGTTACATATAATCAGATTAAAATCCGCGTTATTCACTTGACAGTTCAAACGGTCTTGTCTGGCTGACGCGAATGGTATTAAGAGTTGCCAATACTGGTATTTTGTAATGAAATTATTACGTTGACAGTCAGTTACTTTTAAGATTAAGATTAACTGCCTATATATTCATTGTATTTACGATAGAATTTTCTAACCAGTATACGGGGGACTAAAAATTCAAGGGAAAGTTTGGCAGATGTCATTCTTAAACATGAATCAAATTAATAGCTAAATGGCTTAGATCTATATTATTGTTACAGATTTATTTATTAAAAATATATCTCGCTTAATGGCTTTATTAGTAGCTTATTTATTTTATAACTAAAAATTACACAAATAACATACAGGCAGATACTTAAACTTTAAATCAAATTATTTAATTACGGTTAAAAAGGAGGTTGTAAAAAGTCTATATGATGAAAAAAAAATTTGATTAAATTAACACAGAAAAATAATTTTTAGAATAGATTTTAGTTCAAAATAATTATCCTCCTGACTTTATAAAGGACATGGCACACATAACATGGGATTCTGTCTCTCGAACGTTTTTTTTTTAAATTTGGGTAGTTTCTTAGATTAATAGGAAAATCTTTTAAAAGGGACCGTTTTGTGCAATCGCTGAGAAGTTGACTGTTTATTAATTCCAATATAAACGCACAAAAAGAGTAAAATTTTGTCTAAATCTAACGACATAATATTTTATATATTTGTTTAGAGTTACAATAATTTGATTTAACATTTAGCACATACAGGGTGGTCCAGTATAGAATAAATAATATGGATTATGCCAGGGGTCTCCAAACTACAGCCCGAGGGCCACATCCGGCCCGCGGACAGATTTTGTCCGACCGCGGAGAGCTAGCATACTTGAAAACACAGAATTGTAATGAGTAAAGACATGTATAATATGCAGAAAATTTAACTTCAGTATATAATAACTAACAAATTATTGAAATGAATCCAACTAACATTTTATACATTTTAAATAATCACATAACTTATAACAAATATAATGACATATGAAATACTAATGAGATTTATGTAATTGAGATTTTCCACTGACAATAGTTTGTAGTTGTGGACTAATTTTACTTGTACCAATTATTAAAAGAGATTTAAGATGCTCATCAGTTAATTTCGATCTGTAAACATTTTTTGTGTACTCCATTTTGGAGAAGGTTTTCTCACACAAATAAGTAGTACCAAAAACAGAAAACAGACCACGAGCAAATTTATGCAAATTCTCAAATTGTGTCAGTGGAAGACTCTTATAAAATTCCAACAAAGATGAGTTTTGATATTTGTTCTTAATTATATCACTACATTGTAGATCAATCATTTCCATTTGAAGTTCCAGGGCTAGGGTTTCAATGTCAGTATCAAAAGGATTCTGAAAAATCTTAATTTGATTCGCAATGGGATCAAAGTCCGAGAAACGAGTATCAAAATTTATCTTCAAAGTATTCAAAGTTTCGATTGCAAAATCGATAGGAAACTCAGTCTCAGTAGTGTGGCTGAATATTTCACATGTTTTAAAATGTGAAAAACATTTACTTCGTAGTTGTGATTGAAGCAGTCTCAATTTCTTCCGGAATGATTTGATATTAGTGTATAAATCAGGAAGATGTTGGTTTTCTCCTTGCAATCCCAAATCCAGTTTGTTCACATGTTTTGTCAAATCAACATAGAATGCTAACTTCCACAGCCATGCGTTGTTTTGTAAGTTTTTCCATCGAAGGTTCTTTTGATTAATGGCCATTTCAACTCCTTTAAAAATATCTGTACCAGTAGTTGTGCCATGAATACTATATATATCAAGAAGTTCTTCGTGCACTTCATAGCTTTTATCTACTCCTCGAATATAAATCAACACCTGAGCAGTATCTGACACATCCGTTGACTCATCCAAGGTCAAAGAAAACCACTCAAAATGTCCATTTTTGTCGAACAGTTGAGAGGATATATTTTCAGCGATGTTTTCTACCCTTCGAGCCACAGTGTTTGCTGACATACTGACAGTTTTTAATAAATTTACCTTTTTAGCATTCACTGCATTCTTTGATCATTTCTCCATCGGTGAATGGTTTTCCACGTTTTGCAATTTCAAGAGCCACTCGAAAGCTGGCACGAGTTGCAGCCTCTTGTTCAGTTTTGAGTTTTGTAAATGAAGATTGCTGCGATTTCAATGCGCGCTGCATAGCTTCGAATTTTTCTGTCCGCAAACTTCCTGTATATTTTGAGTAATTTTGAAAATGTTTTGTTTCATAATGACGTTTAATGTTATATTCTTTGAGAACGGCTATGCTTTCATTGCAAATCAAACATAGCGCCTTGTTACTGGACTCAATTACGAAATACTGAATGTTCCACTGATCTTTGAATTTTCTGCATTCACTATCAATTTTTCGCTTCTTTTCCATACTACTAATTCACACACAAAAGCGACAATTCAAATCAAAATACTGTTATAAAGATGTCTTAAACTTAAACACGCACAAACACGTTTTAAGGAGGTATGCAATATTTTATTTAACAACAGTGTCATAGGAACTGACTTGTGGTTGCGCCACTAGCCTTCTTATATATTCCAATTACTGCCATCTAGAAGTGAGTGGAAGACACTAGAACTTTCTCGAACCAACGAGATTATTCTGTACGTGCTATTAGCGCCATCTGTTAGCGATAGAAGGTACTACCTATTTCCGCTTGTGTCCACCAGATGTCGTGTCACGTTACTCCTCATGGCTCGGTCTCTACGACTAATCTAGAAATTACAGATAATGACAGGAAAATTAATTATATGCAGTGTTGCCGTTTTGCGGACTTTAGTCCGATTAGCAGCCTTTTTTAAACGTTGTGTACTTTTTCGGACTTTTTTTTTCATCAGTGGACTATTTCACTCCTTACCACCGGCAACAATGATAATATGGTTTTGGCCCTCGGAACTTACTGGAGTAATCAGTATGGCCCTAAGGCTGGAAAGTTTGGAGACCCTGGATTATGCCAACTAAAATGTTAATATCGTGATATATTTGTATATATTTTTAAAAAGTAAACATTTTTAACAGTTTATTCAGGTAAATTTAAGTTTTAATATTTTGGTTTATTGTCCCAAATATATAGGAATATTTGGAATTAAAGATTTTTTAGAAAGTTTTTGTAGTATGCGTGTTAATGCATCGCCTATTTCTTTAGTTGATTCGATACATATATCGTTGTGTCCTGGTGATTTATTATTTTTCGTTTCATTAATTCGTTTATTTCATTCTGAAGTTTCGGTATCTGGCTTGGTTCATAAAGTTGCGCGTCTCTTTGGTAAAGCTCTTGTCAAAACACTTCTGCGATCTTAAGAATATCTTTTCAATTAGTTTTTGTTGTCCTACTTTTATCGTGCTGTTTACAAATGTTTTTTTTACCTTCGCTAAGTTATCTCTGTAGCATCTTCAAACTTTTATTGTTTTTAATAACTTGAGATACATGCTCACTGTTCTTTTTTCTAATATCGTTCCTAACCGCTTTGGCGATATTTTTGCTAATAAGTAGAGAAATTTTTCGTGTATTTTTGTCGCATTAGGTTCCTCGTATTTTGGGTTAGTTTCCTTCTTGGCGTTTAACCTTTTTGTTGTCTGTTTAAATCATCTAGGTTGATCTCATCTTTCTTAAAATTTTCCAAGCTCTTAAGATTTCAAGTTATTTCCCTTACATATGCCCTTTTATCTTTGATATATGTCCATTTTTTGCCTAAAGAGGCCAGTACCATTTTTGCACCTTCCCCCCTAACATTTACGTTTATTTTTGCTCCAAATAGCCGATAGTCACTGCTTACAGAAAACTTGTGTAATACGGTAACATTAGGTACAACATAGCTGATCGCAGAGAAGTTTATCAAATACAATACATTAAAAACACAGACCACCACAAATTAAAAATTTGTCAATATGCGTTTGATGACAAACAGAAAATAAATTTAGCATAACACTTATTAAAAAAAAAGAAAAGTAAAATAATGCTCTTTTATATTATTAAATGAAAATACCCTCGTTGCTGTGAATTTAAATACTTCGTTATCTTTATGTAATGCTAGGGTAAATTAATTTAGGAAACCTCAAAATCAATTAATAGGTCTTCCTTTTTGTTTTAAAACTAATAAAGGTACGCATTACAACAAATAGATCTGTTATTTGTGACAATATATCATAAATATGAAAAAAATACTCTCAGAATTTCCATAACTTTTAAAGTAATTTTATTAATATTTACATTTTATATAGTTCTTTATTCTTTCACATCTTGAACATGAAGGCCGATTTGACACCGAAACATTGACAGCTTATTCATTATTTAAAACAGTTTTTCTTTAAATATTTTCAGGTAAATTTACCATCTGGCAATAAAACTCAACAAACATTTTTTATTTACCATATTTATAGCCAAATGGTATTTTCCTTAGTAACCATAAGGTATTTTGACCCGGAATAAATTCGTTTCCTATCTGATGCTTCTTATACAATGCGTTTTATTTCAAATAGTACTTTAAATGTTTCACGAGTTAAACAGTTTATTCAATTACCATTCGCGTAACTAAAAGATAGCTCAAAAGCACGTTATAGGCAGCAATGTAAATGAAATGCCTAATGGAGAAGTCGACTGCCACGCCATGTTAAAACCAGAATTTATAAATATTTAATTAGATTATCAGTTTGTGTTTGTTACATTTTTTACTAAAACTCGCTATGGCTAGTAGTCAGGGTGTTCCGGATTAGAATAATGGCCGTAAATTAAAGAGGTTCTAAAGTGTATTTGATTTTAAACGTAGTAAGAAAGTTTTAGATATTTGAATTTAATTTATATGAATACTTTTCCAATGGACGCTTATGAGCCGAATGACAATATCGTTTATTAGGTTTCTGGATAAGCAAAGAAGATTACAAAAAAAGTTTTCTTATAATTTCAAGATTTTTTTTTTCATATGTGTCCAACTTTTGGCGGTAGCTGCTTTTTAATTACAGGGATGTTAATACTTTACAGAGGTCAAATACCTTGGTATTACCTTTGACAACAAAGGTAATACCAAGGTATTTAACCTCTGTTTCTAAAGTATTAACAGCCCTTTAATAAGCTAACATGGAATTCTCACTTGAAGAACAGATAACAAAAGTAAATATTGCATTTGATCAATGCCGCAGAACCATAGGAAAGACTTGGGGATTCTCTCCCAAAGTAAGACTTATGGTAACATACACTTCCATAGTTTTGTGGTCCAAAACAGAACAGATCGCGACAAAACATAAGCTAGATCAAATTCAAAGAATAGCATGTCTAAACTTAACAGGTGCTATAAGGACTACACCGACTAGAGCCATGGAGGTGATATTAAATCTCACCCTCCTTGATATCTTTGTAAGGGAAGCAAAGCGGCCCTGATAACTCTAACACGCCTTCGCATGGTCGGTCTGGATACTAATGTAGGCACTGGCTCAACTGGACGACGCCTGTGGATGGGTGTTACCAAGGAACTTCCAATTTTACAGGCATGGGCGGACTCAGTTGCAGCAAGGTTCGTTTTCAATAAACCCCACACTATTAACATAAAGAAAACAATACCAATAAAAGGTGAGTCTAAAGGAACCATTAGCCTGTTCACTGACGGCTCTAAGACCAAGGTGAACACAGGCTGTGGCATATACTCACCAGCCATAAACCTGAAAATCGAATGGACAATGGGCGCCGAACCCAGCGTGCAACATCACCAACCATTCGATCTGTATTTATACAGATAGTAGGCAAGCATTACTAGCCCTAAAGAGACCACGCATTACTTCTGAACTTGTACTAGAATGTCATTATGCCCTCACTAACATCTCTCTAAATAATGTCGTCAACTTGACCTGGATCAATGGACATGACATATTTGAAGGTAACCATACCGCTGACTCGCTGGCCAGAGCGGCTGCGGGACGGAAACTAGTTGGTCCCGTCCCCACCACTGGATTGACAACTGCAGCGATTAAAAACATCATTAAAGAATACTCCCATCGACTGTTTACAGAACTACGACCTGCATCTTAGCAAAAATAATACTGAGCTATCCAGACAAGTCAATAGCGAAAAAAAGCCTTATGATGTCCAGAAGTAACAACCGAACACTAACGGGCGTTCTAACTGGCCACTACGGGCTACGAGGACACCTATTCAAAATGGGTCTAACGGACACAGAATGATGCAGAGGCTGTGAACAAGAAAAAGATGCCGTGGAACACATTTTTTGCGATTGTCCCGCCCTCACATTTGAACGGAACTTCATGATGGGCACGTAGTGGCCATTACCAGCCAAAATTAGGAAGATTCCACATAAAAACCTCGTCAACTATTTCAAATCAATAGATTGGACGATGCAGTAAATCTCCTGCCTACAAGAGGAAGCACAAAGGACCTACTGAGGTCTAGGTGCAGTGGTATATTAGCTCCCTCTAAACATTCAGCTCAGAGAATACATTAGAAAAATTTTTTTTATAAATGTGGATAAATATAGATGCATAAAATTGGGGGTAGATGTTTATATTTCTCAAAGCTTTTTTAAAATAATATGTAATCATGAACAACCCTGGAAAAGGGTTAAAATTTGCTGCAATGATTTTTCTATTGTATTGTTTTATTGCTTATTTTATTATTTTATTGCTGACTCCGTATTGCAGACATGTATTTAATTTTTCTCAAAATTGTAAATTTTCAAGCCCAGAAAAAATACAGTGAAAAAAGTGTTAAGGGTTGCATATTTTAAACCTTTCCCAGGGTAGTACATGAGTACAATTAATATTTTAAGAAAACCTTTAAAAATATAAACATCTATCGCCAACTTCATGCGTCTATGTTTATCCGTATTTAAAAAATAAAATAATGTTTTGTTTTTTACATTAGCAAAAAAACTTCTTGATTTCTTTTAATCTTTAATTAAACAACAAAAACAAGATCCAAATATATCAAAAGGCTGGCTATCGCAGTGTTAAAATATGACTAAAAGAAGAAATAAACATATTATTTTAAGAAAATAAGTGGTATAGGAGAGATCAGTTATTTTGGTTTTTTTATATCTTTTTAATTTTTAATTTGTTTTATAACATATTGCACATATCAACTTGCAGACCCTAAAATAATGTTTAAACATTCATGGGGAATAATTTCCTCCTCTACCCCCTCCTCCCCTATCTACGCTAATGATTCATTTAGCCTTTTTTCTAAAAGAACTTACAAGCTGTCTGAAAAGCACTATTTTTCATCCTAAGCCAACTGTTTTTATTTTGAAAAAGGTGTCTCCACGACACCCCATGCCACTTTTAATTGATAGAATTCCTATACACGCTACTGCAGGACAGCTCCTTAATTAATAATCTTATCATGAGCATGTTGCCTATAGAAATTAATAATGTCTTGCGTTACCTTCTGCGCTTCTTGGCCCGTTTAGATTACTATCTTCCATATGTAAATTGGTCATAAACTTTGAGACACTTGTAATCAAAATTATAAATGACTTTAAAACTGATATTTACCATTAGCACGTCCAGCTGGTTGTGGTAGTGGGTTTTGGGTTTTAAATAAATTTACATTGGACAATGTAAGCGGACGATAAAAATAATGTTTATTTCTTTTTAATGCGAAATGTCGGGAGTTTAGGCAGAGAAATAGAAGGGGAGAGAAAGCGCTTCGACCACTGCGCATCCAATTTTTCGAGGACGGCATGTAAGCCGCCATGGTTGCTTCTACTTGTCAAATCAAAATTGACATTTGTTTTGTTTTCTTTGTTGTTCTCATGGAATAAAAAGGGTTGTCGTATAAACAAGAGTTTTTCGTTTAACTAATAACAATTATTACTATTGATCCTTAAAAAAATAATTTTATCATACCAGAATTTAATTTAACCAATAGCAGTATCTGAAATATTTTTAATTTATTTTCCTATTAAGCCTATCTGGTCCATTTCAACCATTAAACGTACCTTCAGTTAAATTCGAGTCCAAAGCCATCGCAATAAATAATTATAAATGTTTAACTCAGAAGATCGAAAGTAGATCATAAAAAAGAGAGAACTAAACTCTTAATAATTTACTAGGTGTGGAAAAATAAAATGAAATAAAATACAATAACTTTTTAAAAATAATAGAGAATTACATAAAAACAACAATTAAACAAATGTTCAAACCATCCCCCATTTACAGCTAAACAATATTCCAACGGATCATAAAATTTATTTCTAACGTTGCTAAGTTAATATTACGAAACTTTATTACATTCTAACAAAATAGCGTTTGTAGCTGGTTTAGATTTTCAAATTTTACACTATTATAAATCACACACACTTTTTAAGTGACCCCACAGAAAGAAGTCATTCGGTGAAAGATCAGGTGAATTGGCTGGCCAAAGTATTCGGTACCGTGGACCAATAATATTGCCGTTAAAAACATTTTCCAGGTACTTTCTAACCATACGGGCACCATTTGGTACCAGATCATTTGATCTTCCCGAACAACTTCTTTCAAGGCGGGTCCAATTTGATTTTAAAATAAGTCCAAATAGGTTTCTGCTGTCCGGTTATAGTCCATAAAAAAGGGTCCAATGATATGATGTCCGATAATTCCCACAAATACATTTGTTTTTTGAGGATAATGTGTCCGAGTATGAACAAAGCGATGTTTATTTTCTTGGCTCCAATACCGGCAATTCTGAACATTTGGTTCATTGTTGAGGGTGAATATACATTCATGGGTAAAACAAATATATTTTTTTAAATTCCTATTATTATTTGCTCTTTTCATCATTTTAAAACAAAATGCCATGCTTCGCTCTTCATCTCCTTTCTGCAGCTCTTGATGTTTTTCGAATTTATACGAATAATATTTGTTTTTTCAAAGTGCGCACTACCGTTGTATGATGTTTTTTTATATCTTGCCCAAGAACCCTGGTACTAACCATTTTGATTTCCTCCACACTCAGTAGAATATTAAGATCTCTGTTCTCTCTTTCTTCGGCTCTATTTTCGATTTACAATTATTTATAACGGTATCTTTGGTCTCGAACTTACTGACAATATAGTTGAAATGGACGGAATGGGCTTAGTGGGAAATAAACTGAAAACATTTCTGATTGAATAATTTATATATATTTTTTAAATACGACTGTCACTGATTTATTGACACTTTTCCTCAAGTTAGGGACAATATTCATATTACTGGTGTCTGTTGGGTTTTAGCTCAACCGAAAATTTGGCATTTTTACAATTACATTTTATTAAATAATTTAAGATTCCCCTATTAAAATTTTTTGAAACTTGGCACCAAGGCTTGTCAGATTTGTCTGTTTAAAAAGTGATCTTACATTTTTTCTGTAAAATGTACAGGGGAGCCAATAATTGCCCCCTTAAAATTTAGATGGGATTTCCCATGTTCCGCTCTGCGACGCACGACCCGGTACCTATATACGTCGATAAGATAGAAACTTGAAAGCCAAGAACAAAGTTAAGGTGGAAGACCGTAGAAAGGAAGTTTGTTAAGGAATCCGTCATGCCAGACCTGGTTATATCAAGATTTGGGATTATCCAGGAATTTAAACTTAAAACAAATATGTGAAGATAACATGTAAAGTAAACTAACTTTGGTAAAAAAATTAAATGAAGGGGAGTATTTGTTTAAACGCTTTTCGTATGTCATGACAATCTTTTTTTGGGGGATTAAAATATCAAGAAAAAAATTAAATATAATTATTTTGACCGATTGGACAAGTCTTTATGGTATGCTTTTTCTTTTAAAAAAGTTAAAAAACTAATAAAATGACAAGTTTTGGTAAATTGTTTAAAAAACTTTCTTCTCACTTAAAAAAGTTGGTTTTTATCTTAAAATGACTGCTTTTAAATTTAAATTATATTGTTATTAAACTTTTATTATCCATGTTATATTTGCAATACTATATTAGCTCTTAAATGTCTAACAATGTTTATTGTTTGCACAAATGCTAATTAATAAATATAGTATTAAAATTTAAATTTAATTACTTGTCATCACAAAACACGAACTTGTCATTCGGTTTTTGGCTTTGCTAGGTTACTATCCATATCTAATTTAATTTTCTGATTGTGTAACTTTATTGCTGTGTTTGTGTATTTTTAAAATGAAGTGTCCTACTATGTCTTCTTTAATGGGAAGGCCTCCAAGAAAACGACTGATGAAAATTTAGTGCATAAAATGAAAATACTTATTCATATTTTTATTGTCAATAAATGTTGTACTTTTTATCTGGCTATTTGTTTTTAAGCACAGAAGTAAAATAGAATTTTTTAAATTTTCATGTTTTAATAGATGTCTTGATCTATTGAGTTTTAATTTGCGCCCAGCATGTGACATGTTCTTACGGTAAGTCAAGAAATCACTTTAAAAACACCTTTATTTGAAAAACTCTGTTATTGTACCGACAGACCATAAATACAGTAAAAAAAGTAAGTTTAGTAGTAAAATTTGTGAGCCAACAAATGCCAAAATTGTTTTTAATTAAGCAATTCATTTTATCTAAACCTGAATATTAACCAGCAAACAATAACAATTCACTTATAACCTTACTTAAAAAAGAAAAATCCGATTGTAAAACAGAATCGTAATGATTTTCTTATGTTATCTTAAAAATAACCAAACTATATTTTAATTTATAACTAACTCAAAAATTTTTTTAATTATTTACCTAATCCTATTAAGGATATAGGTAGTTTTCCTAAATTCAAATTGTCCGTCAAAAATTTATTGTTAGGAAAGGCTTATTATATATTGTCTGATTAAATTTAGAATAGATTTATTGCATAGTAACATTTTATTGTCTTTTTTTTCCTATAATATCTTCTAACTTATTATTATTCATTGTTATGATAATATTTTTATTTCATGTTTAATCTTATACATATACAATAATACAATATTATTATTATGGGTACCCACCTAGTTAAAAATAGGGAAACACGCCTGTTAGATCAGTATTAGAATGAAAATTTAGTGCCCTTTGAATAGAAAAAGAAACATAAAAAGTAGCTAAAAAGGTTTGATTTTTACTGACTTCCGCATTTTCTTTTTATATAGACTAGTTCGCAGTTCAAATCAAACCTTTTTGGTTACTTTTTAAGTTTTTTTTTCCTTTCAAGGGAACCGAATTTTCATTCTAATACTGATCCAACTATACTTCAGTCATTTCTTTCTGTAAGAAGCATGTTATGTAAGACAGTTTATCAAATTAAAGTTTAAATTAAAGTAAAATTTCCAATGCTGTTGTCTGTTATCTTCTAGCTAGAATAATTTTGTTTACTTACTTTACTTAAGTATAAACTTTTTAAACACGCCTGGTATACCCCTGGTTTAGTTCAAAACAATCCCGCCAGTGTGCACCACGTATTGGTTCAGAAATATTGCCCGCAGTTGCCTACGATCGTACAAAGCCTTGTTATTGCTGCTAACGCTAGATGTCTCTAGAAACATTCATATTACAATATACATTATTATTTGAGTATTTTTATAAAGTATTTTTGGGAAAATTGTTTCTTGTAATAATCATTGCATCGCATGCCATTTTTTTAAATGGAGTTTAAAAAATTGTACTTGGTTTTGAAAATAATGTTTAAGTTATTTATTTTTTTTTAATTTTAAATTAAAAAAATTAACGCAACTAAAAAAGGCTATTAATAAATTAATATTTTTGGTTTACTCACCAGAGAAAACCTTTTGATCTACATCCCAGGATATAGAATCGTGACTTGACATTACCAAAAAAAAACCTAATAAATGGTTTAAAAATTAAAAAATCTATCGGTTTCGGTAACCAGTCAATCGATCCCCTTTTTTAACATATAAAAGAAACCTAAAAGTATTTTAAAAAGTAAATAATAAATAAAATTAAAATTATTTCAGCTTTAGAAGAAGTTAGGAACTTTTTTTTTTAATTTATGGGGCAATGTTGCAAATGAAAGAATAATTTATTGTAACAGGTACATTTATTATTTAAAAAAATAGGAAGGGTAGTTAGTTAATTAATTGTAAAGATTTATAAAATTACCACAGCATTAAGCAAAGGTACCAAAGTTGTAATAAACTCACGAATATTAGGGTTACACATTAACCTTTATTAATAATGTAAAAGCACTTTTGTTTTAGGTTTTTTTTAAGTTTTTTTAAGCGGTCTTGTCTGGTAAGTAACCCCAAAAATGTTTTTTTTTAACAAATTAGTCCGCCAATACAATATAGAACATATCGATATGACGTATATCTATTTTGATCAAGGAAGTTTAAAGGTGTATTATGGAAGCCCAATGCTATGGCCCATTCGATCAAAAAATGTCCAGCCCAGTATGAAAATAACTGTCAGAGTTGGCCCCGCCGATTTTGCGCAATAACGAAATTCCACGAAAATTTAATGTGTTGCTACTTACACACTGATAAATCAGTGTAGTTAGGCAACACATTATACTTTTATGAGAGCCGTATTAGTTTCGATTGTTTTGCTTTGTGTGATTATATTTTGTGGTTGCAGAAGTTTTTTGGATTGATAAAAACCTTCTTATTTTAGTGATTAGTGTTTATTAAATTGTGACTATAATTTTGTGTTTATTGTTTGTTACTTATAATATCGTAACAAAATGACTAGAGGTTGTATGGTTTTATCTTGCAAATCTAAGGGTAACATACCCGGCATTTTTTACTTTAGGTAAGTATTTCTTATATTTAAATAAGGTGCTTCGTATGAGACGTAACGTAAGGTAACCAAATAAATAATAATATATCAATTATGAATTATAGAAAATGAAAATTTCATAGGAAATAGCAGTGAGAAAAGTAAGGCAATCTTAACTATCTTTTAGATGATTTCCACAATGTTTGTGTATTTCTGTGGATTATTAAAAAGAAATAAGGTTTACATTTAGGTACTTTTATTTCATTTAATAATTTAGTACATTCTTTTAAAGGATCAAAATTATTAATTACTGGGCAGACCAGGCAAATTTTAATATATACAGGTCCTCTAATTGAATAAAAGAAAGTACAATTTTATGTTAAAGTTCCTTTTTGCTTTTTCTGTATTTTGTTTAAAAAGAAATTAGATTTTTGGTTTCTTAAACTTGCATTATCAACTTTTTAAGCTTGACATACTGTAGACACATAATATTTAACGGTTACTGTTACAATGGATACCTAGGTACCAAAGGTTACTAAACATTTTTAACCACTGTTATTCTGTCTCATGAATGTTTGTTATTAGTGAAAAGTATATGCCTAAAAAGCAGTTATAAAAATGTTCACTTTTTTAAAGTACAACCACAATCTTAGGATTAGATTAAACTCATTTACACTATTGCCCTTCTTTTATCACAAAATTGGTGATAAGTACATGAAACTATCATACAATGTTTGAAATTTATTTTTAAAAAATCGTGTTTTTATTTATTTACAAAGATTTTTGGTAAAAATACAAAACCCCCAAAAATATCGACCATTTAAATAGAAGGCTGTATAGTGACGCCATCTGTTCATTCCATATTATATCAGATGATGTAAAATCCAATATTACACAATAATTTTAAATATTCTATAGTAGTATCGTTTAATAACCAACAATTTTGTGCAAAAAATTAAAAAAACAGTGAATGCTTGAATTTGACATTTGATGATGTCAACTTTATAGATAGTAACAAAGAATTATGGAAGTCTGGCTCTGACCTACTATTCATTGCGCAAAGTCCGCGGGGCCAGCCCCCCTATTCCCGCTGCCCTGCACGCCTGGACAATTTTGTTCTACAGTATTGGGCTTCCATACACCTTTAAACTTCCTTGGTTAAAACATGATAAATAGATAAAAACCCCGGTTTTGTCCCCAGCGAATTTGTTTACAGTAAATGTTTAAACAATAAAAACTGTAAAAAAACGTAATTTTTTAGTTTTTCAAAAAATATTAGTGATATTGCAATGGTGTCAATAGGATTATTTTAGAGAATTAAGAAACCTACAAAATTCGTAAAATAGGTTAGTTTTTACCTTGACGCCCTCTAGCGGCGTTTGTGAGATGAGTGTAGCAATAGTTTATACACTTGAAAATAATGCTTAAAATGCTCTTCTAAACGAGACTAAGTTCACTAAATTCGGTTAAAGCAATCCGGAGTTATTAGCACTTTTCTAAATTAAACTTTAACCTTCCCCCACCACTTTAATTTAGAACTGACAAAAATTACACCTAAAGCTTCTTTATTTAGAAAATATTAAAGATAAAAATAGTACCATTTATTGATACACTTTATTTGATATTTTTTTGAGAAATGTGTATTTTTATGTTTTGACGTTACCCTTACGCCCCCTAGCGGCCATCCCACAGACTTGAAAATAATTTCCAGCAATTTCTCTTGATCGCTTTTATCTAAAATTTTTTCCCGAAAGTTATACTATTAGTAGTTTCTGAGATATAGCCGACTACCTCTCTTAGTGGAACATATATATTATTAATTATTAGATATTCGTTGCATCAAACTAGGATAAAAACTAACCTGAGTTATTAAATAAAGTCTATAAATAAAAATTTAAATATCCAAACTAATTAAACCAAAAAGTTCACGTGGACGTTGCCTAGTTTCTCTGTTTTGAATAAAAATAAAATTTATTTTGATTACACAATAAAATTATTAAATTGGATTTAGTTATTGTTATAAAGTTTGGTGGTTTTTTGAAGCCTTAAATTTTAAAAACGATTTTTTTTTCTGATCAGCTGAGTGGGATGACATTGGCGTGGCCTCCTTTAGTCTTAATAATAACTCCCTTCCCTCCAAATCTTGTCAATAAACTTCCTTTAAATGCACTTAAGACGCCCACAGTACCTACGTTGGTACTTGGGCTTTAAGCGTTTTTAAACTGTTCGGTGATTGAAAAAAAATTCGTTAAAGAATTAATAAAAATATAGGTGTAATAAGCATACAAATAAAAACAAATTTTGCTGCTGGATCCAATGTAGGAAATAAATTTGTTATCATTTTCGCATTTTTTAGTTTTTTTCTTGGTATATTTTAAAGTTTTGGGTTTGAATAATAAACATATAGAAATACAAAAATTAGGGTTCTTTCTTTGAATTTATTGGTTAAAATAGGATTTTAATTTTTATTTATGATTATATTGAGGAACTGTGATTAAAATAAGTCATTAAATAATAATCTGTAAAGAAATTAGCCAAGTAATAGGTGTAACAAGAATACCAGTAACCAGTCTTATTCTCAGTTTTAGGAAAAAAATAATATATTTATTTATTTATTTTTTTCATATTTTTTAATATATTAATAATAATTAGACCAGCTCTTTTTAGTTTAGCAATTCATCCACTTATTTTATCATTAAATACAGAAATAAATCTTTGGTATCTAGATGACGGTACACTTGCTGGAAACCCAAAATCGGTTTTAGATAATTTTCATAAAATAATCAGAGGAAGTAAAGATTTGGGTTTAAATTTAAATTTTGATAAGTGTGAATTAACTGTTTTATCTAAAGATCATTCCAATATACTATCAAATTTTTTAAGTGTTGTTCCTAATCTGTCAGTAATTCCCATTTCAAATTTTAATTTATTAGGAAGTGCTTTTTCGTCAAATGAAATTGAATACTCAATTAATAAAAAGACAGAATTTTTAAAATCTCTTAGTACCAAATTAAAATTTATAGACTCAGATATTTCCTATTATTTACTAAAACATTCCTTTGCCATACCTCGAATGTCTTATTTGTTAAGATGTTCACCTTGTTGAAATCTCCAGAATTACTTTGTAATTTTGATAATGTATTACAAAGTTTAGTTCAAGACATAACAAATTGTGATATTAAATTAAATTCTTGGTTACAAAGCACTCTTCCAGTAAATTTGGAAGGTCTTGGAATAAGAGATACATCCACCCTGTCTATTTCTGCCTTTTTTGGTTCAATCAATGACGTGTCAGGTTTACTTTCCAAAATTTTACCTCCCTATATTCTTGCGACAGTAGATAATGATTTTAGCAATTGTTTTGTAAGATGGTTATCTGTTTGCAATCTTCAAAATCAACCACAAGAATTACCAAAAAACAAAAAGATTTTGACTTTAATTTGCCAAGTCGTCACAAATATATTACAAACATATGCCAGACAAGTGAAGATAAGGCTCTTCAGGCCCCTGAAAGTAATACTTGGATTAACGCACTTCCATCTTCGTCCTTGGGAAATTTGTTAGATAACAAAACATTCCATATTTCCATCGCTCTCAGACTTGGTCTGCCTGTGTGTGGAGAGCATATCTGCGTTTGCGGCGAAAATGCTGATATTTATGGCCTACATGGGTTAAGCTGCAAAAAAAGCGCAGGGCGTTCTTCTAGACACAGTCAGATAAATGACATTATCAAAAGAGCTCTGATTTTAGCTGAAAATCCTTCTGTGTTAGAGCCTCTTGGAGTTTGCAGAAGCGATGGAAAACGGGTAGATGGAATGACCTTGAATTCCCCTGGAAATATAAAAAACAATTACTTTGGGACGCTACTTGCAGCCATACACTTGCAAAATCCTATTTAGACAAAAGTTCTAATTTAGTAGGTGCGGCTGCTCGTCTTGCCGAGAATAAAAACATCTAAAATATAAAGAGCTTGAAGAACGCTTTATCTTCATTCCTTTTGCTGTTGAAACTTTTGGTCCTTTGGGTGATGAGGCTAAGGGTTTTATTAATGAAATTTGCAAAAAAATACAATGCAAAAAATCTCGAAGTTTCATTATCCAAAGAATTGGTTTAGCTGTGCAACGGGGTAATGCAGCATCGGTACTAGGAACAATCCAGGAAGATCTAGGACTTGATGAAATTTATAATTTTTAAATATAGATTAAGTTATTTATTTAATTTTAGAATATATTTATGTAGTTCGAATGTTGAAAAAAATAGTTGCTTATATTTTCAGTTAAAAATAAGTTTCTATATACAGTGTAATTCACGAGGAAATGTCAATACTTCAGGTACGTAGTCAGGCTCCAAAAATAAACATAAAAGTCTATATAAATATGGGTCCGCAAGGTCTTCGTTTCCAAAATACAGGGTGTTTACCACAGAGCTGACATGTGCTTAGAAGTAAATGGTGGAATTTTTAAAAATTATAAAACCTAGCTTATGTTTTGCCGAACATAATTTAAGAACAATAATTTTTAAAAAGTAAAATACATATTGTTTAATTATACTTTTTTAGTTTTATATATTTTTTTAATTTTGCTATAATAAAATCAGATGCGTCGTAATTTTTTTAAATCCAAATATGTCGAAAACGGTTACTCATATCAACTTTTAACAAGTATACCTTTTTGACGTAAAAATGATAAAACAATTATTTTATTTACTTAAAAATGTTATACAGGGCCATATTAAAAAGTTGTGATTGCTCAAAATAGTAAAAAGACGTGTAGGTGGCTCCCAGTTCAAGTAAGAGCCGTAATAAGATTAGATTCAAATCCGTCATACCAAAAAACCTCAAACATCAATTTTTACGGCATCATAAATATTATTTAAAAAATAGAAAAATTAAATGAATATAAACCCTGTATTTCGAAAACGAAGGCCTTGCGGACCCATATTTGCATAGGGTTTTAAGTTTATTTTTGGACCCTGACTACGTACCTGAAGTATTGACATTTCCTCATGAATCACCCTGTATATAATATATTCTAACATTTTTAATGTAAATAAAAATAAGTAACAGTATGTAATAATAAAAAATAAATACAGTTAAAAAAGAAGATAAAGGGTTAATCTTAATATTAAATGTTTTGTATATGTATAAATTTATAAGAAAATAAAAAAGGTTAACGGAGAAAGGGAATACAAAAATTATATTTCTTTCTTTAAAATTATCAGTTAAAGGAGGTTTTTAAGTTTTGTTGGAAAGCTATGCTTAAAATAATCGATAAAATATTAATTTTTATAGACATTGGTCAAAATATAAATACAATAAGCAAAAAAATTCCTATTTAGTTTAAGATAAATTAAATTTTGTAGTTAAATTAAAAGTAAAAAATTAATTTGCTATACTTCTCAAACTTAATTAGTTGTTTTTTCTGTGTTCTAAAGTTTATGATTTAAATATAAACAAGTAACAGTTTAAAATAATGAATGAAATTTTAAAGTAATGAAATATATAAATATGGTTAATAAAACAAGAGTTATTCAAAACAATGCTCAAATGGCGGTAAAGCCTTCTGGTCCTTTGCCAAAAATATTGGTCATAACTTCTGCACAAATTCTTTTTCACTCCTAATCTTTAAAGATAAAATTGTTTCTACCCTTAATCCTCCAATTAATTTTTTTCTTCCAACAGTTGCCCCTGTTCCTCATAAAATGTCTGATATCATTTTTAAAGTCAAACATATTAAGCGTGTTTTTTTCCCTTAATACTAAAAAATCATCAGGGCTGGATGGCATACCAGTAATCGTCTTTAATAAATGTGCTCCCAATCTTGCACCCATCTTAACTCGCCTCTTTTGAATCTCTTACGATACGGGCATTTTCCCGGATAGGGCGCGCCCATCCCCAGGGGGACGTGAAGAGATGTCAGGAGGGGTGTAAGCGCGAAACCAGTTAAAAATACAAATTTATATTGAAAACAATAGAATGAATAAAAAACTACTGTTTTCTACGGAGTTGGTGACTATAAAACTGTTAATATAATGAATGCAGACTTTTTTGACAAATATGAACTCTTTTGGCAAATTTTGCCAAAGTAATGTCAATCTCACAAGACCCATAGTAGACCGAGCGCTCGCGGCAGAAAAAAGAGACCGACTTTTTACAGGCTGCCTTTGATACGGGTGATATTTATAGCCACAAGCTATAGATAGATGTACCTATTAAGTTTCGCAACGTGTTACTTCATATATAAACATTACCTTTAATTAGCAAAAAAAGAAAATTCTTAAATCAACTTTTTACAGTCTGCCAATTATTGAAGCATAAGGTTAGATTGCCAAATCCACAAAAAAGTTGCAGGCAGACGGTTTTCTCGAGTAACTAAAAACACTTTTTTCAGTCTGCCAAGCACAATTTAGACTAATGTGTGCATGAGATTGACGAATTTTCACAAAATTGATGCATAAATATTAATTAACAAATTTTTCACAGTATTTCAGAACAATTTTTTACAGTCTGCCTAAAGAAAAAAAAAACAACGTTTACAATAAATATTTCATATTAAATTATTAGCATACTAATTCACGAAGTTTGAAATGTAGGCAGACGCAGTTAGACTTGTAAAAAAAACTTATAATGGTTAACAATTTTTTACAGTCTGCCATTGTTTTCAAACAATATTTAGGTAATAAATAAACAAACTATTGAATGGCAGACGATTTGTAAAGGTACTAGTGTATGTTTTCTATGTTTTCTTCCTGCTCCGCCATGTTGCTCGGGATGACGCTCTACTGCTAAAATAGGCTATTTGACAATGCGAAAAATAAAGTGTCAATTACTGTTATCAGTATAAATTAAGAGTTTAAAAATGGTTATTTATTAACGTAAGTTAAAAATAATAATTTATTTATTTAAAAATCCATACGTAAAAATGTATTTTTTAAACGTTTGTCCCATAACACAAAACGCTCCTGATTGGTCAAGTTTATAACGACGTCCCCTGCTTGTTTGCCTACTTGCGCCTACTTGTGATATAATAGCTTTCGAAACTGTTTTAATAAGATTTTCCTGTATTATCCATTGTTTTTGTGTGATTTATTTGCAATATTTTACAAATTCTGTCAAATACTTTTACCATGGACAACTATTTTGTAAAAGCAGACTGCCGAAACCTGCCCCAAGTCGACGCGATCAAGGTCGGATTATACAATACGTTATATTATATAGCCATGTGGCTTAACGGTAGCGTTCGAGACTTCCAACCCGGAAGTTCCGGGTTTGATTCTACCCCATACCTTTCTTTTTTTTTAATTTAATAATCTTAATAATACTTCTTAAATAAATTTAAATATATATTTAGGTATGTTTATAAATATTAATTTAATTTTTTTTTTTTAAATTTACATTTTTATTATTATTATACATTTTTTACATCAAATGTGTGAGGCAATATTTGCAGAATTATTGCTTAAACTTAAAGCTTTTTTGTGTGTAAATTTATGAATATTTTACACACAAAAAGTTACTTCGTTTTTAGATGTCATATAAAAATAATTTGTTAAAAATTAATTTTGAAAAAAATTGATGCTAAGAAATAAACTTCCAAAATCCCAAGTACGTAATGTGCGTGAATTGTAATTACTCAGAAAAACTCAGTATTTTATTCTAAAACTATTATGCGTAAATTTTAATTACACAGAAAAAGCCGGGATTGACCGGGGTCAAGTGGCGTTAGGAAGCTATGGTCACGTGATGAAAGATTGACCGGGGTCAGGTAGGGTTATGTGCATCATGATGCATGCAAAGAACATTGTAGTGCACCTAACTTTACCTGACCCTATCAATCTTACGTTATTTGCCTACCGCGCAATTCTATAATATTCAAAATTTCAATTAACGCTAGATGTACCATCATAAATCGTCTGCCATTCAATAGTTTGTTTATTTACTAACTAAACATTGTTGGGATACAATGGCAGACTGTAAAAAATCGTTAAAAGTCATTACTTTTTTTTGCAAATTAAAAATAGTTTTGCAGTTATATGTATACATCGTATTAGGCTGCCATTCGTTTTATACAATATTGTGAACTGTTACGTTTATATTTCAATAACTTTTACACTGTAAAAAATTGTTCTGAAATACTGTAAAAAATTTGTTAAATAACTTTTATGTATCAATTTTTAAAAATTGGGAAATAGTCTGCCTTGTGAAAATTCGTCAATCTGATGCACACATTAGTCTAAATTGTGCTTGGCAGACTGTAAAAAAGTGCTTTTAGTTACACGATTTTTTTGCGAACTAGCATTAGTATCCTTTACTCTTGTACTGGAGAAAACCGTCTGCCTGCAACTTTTTTGTGGATTTGGCAATCTAGCCTTATGCTTCAACAATTGGCAGACTGTAAAAAGTTGATTTAAGAAGCTTCTTTTTTTTGCTAATTAAAGTTAATGTTTATATATGAAGTAACACGTTGCGGTACTTAATAGATGCATCTATCTATAGCTTGTGGCTATAATTATCACCCGTATCAAAGGCAGCCTGTAAAAAATCGGTCTCTTTTTTCTGCCGCGAGCGCTCGGTCTATAGTTTAAGAAGGTTTTTAAAGAATTATAATTGTAAAGCCTAATATCAAACCATTTGGAGAAACTTACTAAAGAGTTCGGGAAATACTTCCCAGACTCTTGTGATCAGATCACTGGCGTAGATAGGGGGGTAAAGGGGTAATTACCCCCAGGAATATTTTAAAGTCTGCAAATAAATATATGCACTTATAAAACAAAATTAAATATTAAAAGTATTAGAAAAAAATTATTGATCTCTTCTATATCATTTTCTGGAATAAAATATTTATTCCTTTTTGCAATCTTATTTTAATATTGCGATAACCAGCTCTTTGATGTATTCGCCTCTTGTTTTGATGTTTTGTCTAGCGCTTCCGAAATCTAACATTGTTTTGTCGGCGTTATAAATCGGCAAAACGTAAGGTTTTTTATACAGATGCTAACAATGAATAGATTGTAAAAAAAAATTGGAAATTCGCTGAGTTGATCCATTAATTTAGAACAAATTTATTTGTAAAATACAGGGCATTAGTATAGTTACAGTGCAGTAGAGAAACATACGAAAGTTAAAAACGGGATTAAAAATTTAAAACATTTTTTATGTGATATCTCAGACTGACAGGTATGTAGTTTTTTTTTTGCTATAATAAATTCTAATAATCCTGTATATTTTTAGAATGAGTAAGCGTGAAAGTCAAAAAACGTTGGATTTTTTTTATTTGTAAGAAAAGTAAACAAACTGTTGAGAATATTGAGCAGTCTACTTCCACTGCCCAAGATTTTGAAAATGATCAAGAAAGAGGATTAAAGAATCCGCCTAACAAAGATTTTCCAAATTTAGACGAATCACAAAAGAAACTTGGGGTTGCTCTATTTCCAGGGTGGAAGACATAGGACATTATGTAAATCAAAGTAATATATCCGGTATAGAAAAATTCAATATTTTAAAAATGCATTTGTTCCCAAAAACACATTTAACTTTCCATATTCCGTGCATCAAAAATGCAATAAAGAGATAAAATGCTATTTGTCAGAAAAACATTTTAACTCTTTTCATTGGCTAACATACTCCAATATGTTGGAGGGGCTATTTTGTAAATATTGTGTGATTTTTGCAAAAAGGGAGTACATAAAACAACTCCTCTTAATAAACTGGTTTTAAAACCTCTTCAAAAATATTCAAAACTTTTTTGGCAAAAGATGGCGATTTAGTAACCCATGATATTTCTAATTACCACAAGGAAGCCGTAATTTTAGGCAATCATTTTTTAGAAACTTTTCAAAATCCAGAAAAAAAAATAGTTAACATTTTAGATTCTAAACGCATACAGCAAATTAATGAAAATAGAATGAAGCTTAAATCTATAATAAATACAATTAACTTTTTGGGAAGACAAAATATTGCACAACGAGGACATCAAATTCAGAGGGATGTTACGGAATCTTCGGGTATAAATGAAGGAAATTTAAGGGAATATATTCGACACAGAATAGAAACCTGTGGAGATGATTTATTGTTAAAAAGTCATTTTGAATCGGCCTCTTTGCGAACTAAATACATAAGTCCAACAATTCAAAACGAATTAATAAATTGTTGTGGGGATGAAATCGTCAGTATAATAATAAAAAAAGTTAAAAGCAGTAAATACTATAGTGTCATTTTCGATGAAACAACAGATATAAGCAGAATTTCGCAGATGTCTCTGGTAGTACGGTATTTGGAGAAAGATATTATACGAGAAGATTTTTTGGGTTTTTTGGATTGTCATGCGGAAAATTATGACGAATATACGCAAGAACCCATTCTGACTGGTGAAATCCTGGGAAAAACTGTAGTATCATTTTTAAAACGGGTAGGTTTACCTTTGGAAGACTGTATTGGTATCGGCACAGATACATGCAGCGTAATGTTGTCAGACCAGAAAGGAGCGGTTTCAGAAATACAAAAGAGCGCAATTAATGCTATTAAATGTCCCTGTTACAGTCACACCCTTAATCTCTCAATCTCAAAATCAAGTAACGTCCAGGATATAAGAAATGCTGTGGGGACAATAAAAGAGACAATACATTTTTAATGCTTCACCCAAAAGAAATAAAGTATTAAAGTTTGTTAATTGTGAAAATTTAATAACTCTTAGCGAAACTAGATGGTCTGAACGACATGACGCTGTGTTAAAATTCAAAATTTCGTTTAGTAATATCATTCAGGCTTTGGAACTAATATCCCAGTGGAAGGATGGGGAGTCTTCTTCAAAAGCGCAGTCGCTTATAGATACGCTTTGAAATCGAACTTTATAGTATCTCTATTTTGTTTAAGTCATTTTTTAAGTTTGACAGTAAACTTAAGTAAAATTTTACAGAAAAGAATATAGACAAAGCTCTAGCACAATCACTTATTGAAAATATAATATGAACTTTAAATCAAAAGAGAAATAATGTAGATATCTTTTCACGAAATATTTTCTGAAGTGCAAACCCTGCACGAAAAAATGGGCATCATGTTGTTAACTCCTCGCGTAAATATGCGTCAAAGACATCGATTTAATGTTGCAACTGACAATCCAGAGGACTATTTTCGTATTAGTATTTTTATACCTCTTCTAGACGATGTCATTCAGGATTTAAATTTTCGTTTTAATTCAGAGTTGTTTAGTGCATTAGAAATTATGAATTTACTACCAGCGACACTTCTACAAAAACAAAATCGGAAACTAAATTGTTACAAACAAATTTGGCGGAATACTTGTCAAATGTTTTAAATAAAAGCCAGGAATTTATGTTCTCCATACTAGAATCAGAAATAGATTTATGGATAAATAAATGGAAGAACTGCAAAGACTTACCTGATACTGCTTTAAAAACATTTTTATTATGCCACAGAGATATTTATCCCATATACATTTATCTTTACATTTAATATGTGTGATGCCTGTTAGTGTGGCATTCACGAAAGAAGTTTTTCATCATTAAAAGATTAAAAAACATGGTTAAGGTCTACTATGAAGCAGGAACGACTAGTAGGATTAGCCCTGCTTCACGCACATAGAGAAGTAGAAATTAATTCAGATGCTGTTTTGGACAGGTTCGCTAATTTACAGAACAGGCATCTAGATTTAATTCTTTAATTTCATTTTATTAGGCAGTTAAAAAATATTTTGCTTTGTTTTCATTAGTTTTTTTATTTGTAAAACTACCGACCAGCAATCTGATGGCTTAGAATTTAAGAATTTAGAATTTAAGAATCACTTATCCTAAAAGGAACACCTAAAATTTTTGTAATAGTAGACCATGATAACCTAAATGTATTTTGTTTGTCTAGGATTGTAAAACTAATAAGACTGTTTTAGATTTAGAAAATGTACTTTTAGTTGTTTGAAGTTTTAAAGCTTATTTGTTTTTCCATGTTGAATAAATTTATGTTTGGAATGTTGAAAATTTTTCTCTCTCTCTCTCTCTCTCTCTCTCTCTCTCTATATATATATATATATATATATATATATATATATATATATATATATATATATATATATATATATATATATATATATATATATATATATATATATATATATATATATATATATATATATATATATATATATATATATATAGCGCATTACCCCCCCAGAAAATAAAATTATCTACGCCACTGGATCAGATTATTTACAGATTGTCAACAGACCCATTTAATATCAACATAGACTGCCGGTAGAAGCATGCAAGAAAAAGGTTTGGAAATTAAGCACAATTTCTCTGTCAAATATGACTTTGACAAATGGTCAAGTCAAATATTTTAAGGTGTACGCTTGTGTATCACAGAAAGCTATTTAGTACAGCAAACGAGGCATTTTGACTAGGAATTTTTTGTCCTGCATGAATTTACCTAAAATTTTTACACAAGGTAGGGAATAGCCCTAGGATCAAACTTTATATCATGCCGAGATGTGCTTTTATCCTGGGAGTGGTTGCCACCCGATCTTGTGAGTGGAAATTTTTTATTACATTTTAACTACAGGAATCGATAAAACAATAATTTGAAGAAAAAGATGTTACATTTTTTTCGTAAAATTAATATTTTTCGAATTATTCGCGATTAAAAGTAAAAGTTTTTCGACGAAAAAATCGACGTTTTTGATGGGTCTTTTTCAAATAATTCTAAAAATATGCATTTTATCAAAAAAACTGTGAAAAGAAAAATAGTAGCTTATAAAAAAACTTAAAAAATGTCATTTTATAATTTCTCTACAACCAGTACAGACCGAGCTACGGCTTGTTAATGGTTAGCTTCTGTTTGTCAAATGCTAAATTTGAAAGAAAGTCAAATAGCGGGAAAAATTTTCATTTTTTAAGGAAAACATATAAGGTCTTTTTTAAAGTAGGTATATAAAAAAAAGACCTTTAAATATTGAGCAAGTTATTATAAAAATATGGTCGATCCCTACTTTTTTCTATGAAAAGATCATTAAAAACAACCCCTAATTCCCCTCTTTATTAAAATAGATCTGTACCCTTTTGCGATTCTTTTATACAGGGTGATTTATGAGGAAATGTCAATACTTCAGGCACGTAGTCAGGGTCCAAAAATAAACATAAAAGCCTATACAAATATGGGTCCGCAAGGCCTTCGTTTTCGAAATACAGGGTGTTAAAATTTTTATTTAATTTTCCTATTTTTGAAATAAAATCTATGTAATGTAAATATTAAAGTAAAAATTGGTATCTGGGGATTTTATGTTATGACGAATTCAAATCAAATCTTATTGCGGCTCTTACTTGTAGAGGGAGCCACCTGTCTTTTTACTATATTGAACAATCACAACTTTTTGGTCCGGCCCTGTATTACATGTTTAAGTAAACCAAATAAATGTTTTGTCATTTCTACATCAAAGAGGTATACTTGTTAAAAAATGATATGAGCAACCGTTTTCGAGATATTTGGATTTAAAAAAATTACGACGCATCTGATTTTATTATAGCAAAATTAAAAAAAAAAATAAAACAAAATGTATAATTAAACAACAAGAATTTTAGTTTTTAATAAAATTGTTGTTCTTAAATTATGTTTGGCAAAACATAAACTAAGTTTTATAATTTTTAAAAATTCTACCATTTACTTCTAAGCACATGTTAGCTCTGTGGTAAACACCCCTGTATCTCGGAAACGAAGGCCTTGCGGACCCATATTTGTATAGACTTTTATGTTTATTTTTTGACCCTGACTACGTACCTGAAGTATTGACATTTTCTTATGAATCACCCTGTATATGTATTATTAATACATCCTTAAAGTTAAACCAAATTAAAATGCTTAATTTTAGAAAAATTGGAGCTTAAAGTGAAAAACGATTTTCCGCAATTTCGTAAAAATGGCCATTTTCTTCAAAATAACTCCAACAATACTGGAGATACGAAAAAAATGCTGGAGTACCGAATTATGGCTCTTTTCATAATAAATACTTTTTATTGCATAGATTTTTCTGTACAATAAATATTTGGCCAGATATGGCCGTTTAAAGCCTCCATTTAGGAGCGAGCACCACCTTATTCTAGCCCTTTAAACTCACCCCATTCTAAAACTAAGGGTTTAAAAAGGATTTAATTTACATAGCCCTGTAGCTCTTAAAAAACCATACAAAATTATTTTTAAAAAAACTTTCTTCATTAAAAGTAAAAGAGCTATGTTTAAAAAACCAAAAAATTTTTTTTCGAAAAATTCGAATAGCCCACTTCGGAGCATAATATTCTATAAAACCGGTATACTTTATACTTTTACAGGTATAATTTTTTTATGTAATTTTACTTTCTTTTCCTATTTATATCTATTATATTGGTTTATAATTGCAATGTTGTAAGGGGTGGTTTTTAAGGACTGAAAATTTGCAAAAGAATAAAATTGGTAATATTTTAGGCAGTAATATTTTCAATTATTAAATATGTCAAGCTTTTCATTTTTTGGGAATAAATCTTTTTTTTTAATTTAGCTATAATAAGGGTTGATTTATAAGGGTCGAAAAGTTGCGAAATGAAATTAGTACATATTTTAAGCAACATATTTACACCCTTAAAAAACAAACAGCGCAAATCATTATAAACTAGAAGTTGAAGTAGAGGGTTAGAAGCGCCTAATTTCAAATTTTTATGCAAATCGATGCAGGACAAAAAAATTGCGAGGTTTTGTCATTTTTTAGCTTCATTTCCGGGACTATAATTACGTATCATCAAATCGTTTTAATTTGTCAAAAAATTTTTTTTGTAAATCTAATAAGGGGTGATTACTTAAAGGTTGAGTTATGGTAGTTAAATATTTATTATACCGTAAACTGGTAAAATATATTTTTTTACAAGTAAAGCGTTATTAAATAATTTAAAATTAAAAAAACATTTTTTTGTAATTTCGTTATTAAGGGTTAAAACGTTACAAATATAATGTTATAACTCACAACATAAAAATAGATTCATTCTACATATTTACTTACGATTTCAATTTACATAAGGTCTATTTCTATGGTTTTTTAATTTTTTAGCATAAGGGTGGTTTACCTGAAAAAAAAAAAACACCCCTTACAACTTAATCCAAATTTTCATAAAATTTAAACTGTTCAAAAATCCGGTGGTCAACACCGCAACTTAATTCCAAATTTTCATAAAAATTGAAACTGTTCAAAAAAATCCGGTGGTCAAACACCTTTTTTCTCCCCAGCCACTGTACTAATTCGATAATATTTGCCTTTTTTGAGTACCTATTTGTGTAAAAAGGCATTTTAACTTTCGTTGCAATCAAGACACCGGAATAAACTTGATGTTGCCAGTGACTTACGTTGTGCACTTACTAAAACACAACCAGGACAAGGTTTACTAGTAAAGAAAATGTAAGCCCACTCATCTCACTAGCTTATATTCTTTTAGTCGATGTTTCTCTCCTAACAGTATTTCTTTAAATTGAGACTTATAATGTTGTACTTTGTGATAGTTAAATTTACGTTTTTTTATAGTAATACTTGTACAAAAAATTTACTGTAAAAGGGGGCGTGAAAGGTTTTCATTTTAGCAGGAGGGAGCGTAGTATAAAAAAGTTTGGGAATCTCTGTTTTAAAGTAAACAAATACTAACAATTTATATGAGGTTTCCCGTGGTCGCACCCCCTGGGGGGGGTGAGGTATAGGGGGTCGCCGGGAAAATTTTCCCAAAAAA
>JAHBCN010005554.1:54552-83143 GCA_019359885.1 Listronotus oregonensis | reverse complement strand
GTGGCATACGCCTATTTTACGAAAGGGAAAAGAAATTGACAAGATTTAGTGGCCGCTACTGTACAAGAAGACTATTTGTTTAAACTCGGTTAAATTTTAGGATTGCCTTTTTGAACGGAACGAAATTTTTACAACTTGCTCTTGACCAATTTATTCTGTCACATTTTCAACACACCCTTGACATAGTTTTCCATTTTTCTGTATATTTTTATTTCGTATAATTTCATTACCGATTTTCAGGCATGTTTAAAAAGTAATTAACGGGTTTTCCTGTCTCTTTTTACACCTTGACCCATTTTCCGAAATCCACCTTTAATTGATCCAAAATAATGAAACATTGGTCACCTGAACTTGGGATATGATCTAGATTTTTTTGTTGTTGCACTAAGAAAAAATGTATTTTTAAAACAATTAACGCCAATAGCGTGTGTTTTTAGTATACCGGGTTAACAAGAACTACAGTCACCGTACCAACTGATTTTTTTAAAATGTTATAAAGCGATATGTCGAAAATGGAAAATTTCATAAAACTTTGGTGACCCAGTAAGTACAGAGTGTCCAATTTTCGACACTTTATGGGTATCTCTGTGACCCTATATTTTCTTAGTCAAAAAAAAAAAAAGTTTATACAAAAGTTTCTTTATAATAATTGTTGAATATTTCGCCGTTTTCAGAATAAGTATACGAGGTCAGGGAGACGTGAACATTGAGGTAAAGCTACGTGTGTTGCCCAGAGGAAAATGGCCCCGGGGGTCCGAACCCGCCAATTTCGATTTTCCTGCCAAGATGTTTAATTTTGACGATGCATTTGCAGTTAACGACGGTCGAGACAGCACTGCATCAATTGACCCTAAAACCTTGCCTAAACATCGAAGTTAAGCTGCGTGTGCTGCCCAGGGCTACGTCGTCTCTCTAAACACATGGTTTCTTATGGAAAGTGCAATTAATATGAATTTTTCGAATAAGTGTGATACATCATTGATTTTGGGACCTTAAATGCTCTTAAAATACGTAATAAAAAACCCAGGGTGATTCTTTAGGCGTAAAAAAAGTTTATAAAAGATAAATTCCTGGACGACGTTTCGAACACTGTGCTATATGAAGTTTTATATTCTTGGAGTTGAAGATTGCTATTCTTAAGATTCCTAACCTTAGAACAACAAACCCATTTTTTTTACCTATAAACTACAAACCAGGATAAATATTTACCACACAAGATTTTTGCTCCTAAATAGTTCTGAAAGCAGTAATCTGACATATGAGTACTCGAATTTTTTCGTTTTTTATGCCAAAAGAATGGTAAAGAGCAAATTTAATTTTATCAAGATTTAGTTGGTTAAAAATTAACTTGAATAGCTATAAGTACTGAAAAACAGTCAAACCGTCATTTAACAAACAAAAATGTATAACTATTTTTCTAAACAACCGTTTTTAAGGGCTTTAAGAAAAAAATATACCATCATAATGTTTTGCTAAAAGAGTCTCTGTATTTGGGACTTTGAAAATTTAAACAAATTGAGAATCTGATCAATGGAAAAATCAAATAAATATCCATAAAGTATTGGTTTTCAAGAATCTATTTCTGTTTCTCTCATGAAAAATATAAAAAAAAAAAAAGAGAAATTTACTAGATTTAAAAAAAAAAATAGTCAAAAGTACAGTTACGATTTTAATTATAGTGATGAGCGAGACCGGTCTTGGTCTTGCGGTCTTGGTCTTGCAACAAGACCATCAAGACCAAGACCGAGTAGTGCAAGACTACGCAAGACCAAGACCGGCCTGCAAGACTCTTGCATTTCGGCGACTTTTTTTATATTATAATATTAAATGTTCATATTCAATATACAGAGGTATTTCATATGGACATGACAAAAAATGTGTCGAGAACTGCCAAAAAGGCGATTATTTAATGACTTACAGGTTTCTTTAATAAAATAATAATTAAATCGATCACTTTGTTCTTTTATACAGTTCTCTAACAACAATAACATGTTTCAAAAAAATGAGATGGTAACTCAATGGTCCGACAAGTCTAGATATCTCCAAAACCGTTCACGACAGAGAAAAACTAGGGGTACAAAAGTTATAGAAGCTGAAAATTATTTTCATATTCCTAATGATTTTTTTAAAATTAGCTATCCAGTGATGCCACTTACAGGGTGTATCAAAAATTTCCAAAATCCAGAAATACATTCTTTTTGTTTCACACTGTAAGAAGTTGCACCATTAGATTGCTTCTTAAAACTAAGATATAAATGTGAAAGTAATGGATTAAAAAAAAGGAGTACTTTTTATATAAATGGTATTTAAATATCACTTCCGGTTTAGACTTTTAGACGGAACATCAGTCAATGCCAGAAGAAAAATGATAACGTCATTTTTGTCAAAACCGAAAATGATATTTAAAAATCATCTACGTCGCATTGTTTCTATATAACAGTTTAACAATTTCCAGTATAATGTACAGGGTGGCGAAATTCTGAAGTAGAAAATAACATCACATTTTACGCCCTTTTTTTCTAAACTTTTTATACGTTCATTTTTTTACTATTAGGAACGATTTTAGAGATATTGAGCTATGTGACACTATTGAGCCAGCTTTTATGTATATGCAGAATATTTATAAAGTATTTGTACAAACTTTGTACGGCAAATGTTTTACTTATTTGAAGATAAAAAGATCATAGAACACTAAAATTTCTTCAATAACTTTTTTTTCAAATCAGCATTATTTTCACGGAAATTTTACATCTGGTTGAAATTTAAACTCTTCATTTTTTTTTCTTACCCAGTATTAAATATGCTTTAATTTTATATGCTTCTTTAAAGAAAATTAAAATAATTCTTATTAGTAAAATGTTTTTATGCCACTTAATGTAAAAAAGCAGGTTGGTCTCAATTTAACAAAATAATTGAATAATAATTTAAAATATTTTTTTAAAAATTTTAAAATTAAAATTTATATTTTTTTCAAAATATATAGTCTTCATCTTTGGTTATTTTTAAGTATTTAAAAAAATTTTTATTTAAAATTGCTTGGTTTAAATTATTACTAACAAAAAAAGCAAGACCAACAAGACTCTTGCAGCAAGACCAAGACCAAGACCGGGTGGTGGAAGACCAAGACCAAGACCAGGCTTGCAAGACCAAGACCAAGACCAAGACTAGCTCGGTCTTGGTCTTGGTCTTGCTTTGCTCATCACTATTTAATTACCAAAATTTACCTGGGAAAAATGTCTTCCCCGGTTTGTAGTCCTAGGGTTAAGAATCAAACAAAACTACATAGGCATGGGTCCCGGCTTTAAATTTTAAAATAAAAAATACTTCTCTAAAATCTTCATTTTAGCGTAAGCTACTACTTTTTTATTTTCGAAAACTCTGAGAATTGGAGCGTTTTTGATGTAGCATGCGTCAAACATGTCAATTAAATGATGTATAGGTAATTTAAAGAATAACCCTTTCTTTTTTTACTCAACCTATAAGATTTTATAATGCAAACATCGGAAAATATATTGACGTACAAAAATTTTGGGAAATTTCGCAAGACCTGCACCCTCAACAAGTCAAATTCTAATTAATATATGATATTATGTAATTTATGAATAACCGACTGATTGTTGCACAGTTGCTAAATAAATAATTAATAAAATGTTATGGGTATACTGGCCTACAAAAATCAAGGATTTTTTGCCCTGACCTACGCCCTGGACAAATTTGACGCATGCATCATCAGAACGCCCCAGTTCTCAAATTTTTTGAAAAAAAAAAAGGTTGTAGGTGATACTAAAATAAATCCACTCACGAGGTTTCAGATGAGTATTTTTTATTTCAAAATTAAAGTCGGAAAGGATGCCTAATAACATTTTATTACAATACTTTCTCTATTTAGGTAAGTAAAAACATATTTTAAACAACTTAGTTGTTACATACTTTTCAGTTTAGGTAATCACATTCAACACGTTTTATTTGAAATACACGCGTGTTTTGAAATCCGAAAAATTAGTGTGAAAATATCCAAATGCCCAACAAAAATGCGCTTTTCAACTTTTCAATTATATCTATCTGCAAATTCATCAATCCTACGTATATAGCTCATATTTTTTTGGAAAAACAAGCCCCAAAAAAAAAAAGTTTAAAAGGTTTTTAGGTACAAAAGAGTTTTCAAATTTACTGTATGTACTACTTGATTGATAATGATTTTTTTCTTAGATCAGTAGGACTTTAAGTCCAGGCAGTCAAGCTCAAAATAGTGTCATACTTTCGAATTTTTTTATATGCACCTTTTCTTAAAATTTGGGAATTAACTTACTTTTTCCATATCAAAATCTTTGGTCGCGGTTAAAATTTTTTTTTGGGGGTGAAAACCACCCCTTATTTTTTTTTTCGATTCATTTATGGTTTTTGGGTTTTTTTTTCGATTCAAATGTTTTTTTTTTTATGTGGTAAATATCCAAAAAAAATTTAAATAAAAATTATTATTTTAAAAATAATTAAAAATTTTTAAAAAATATTTTTTTAAAAAATTTTTAAAAAATTTTTAATTTTTTAAATTGGGTTTTTTCAAAAAATTTTTAAATTTTTAAAAAATTTTTTTTTCAACCCCCTTTAAAAAATTTTAAAAAATTTTTAATAAAATTAATTTAAAAAATATATATATATATATATATATTTTTTTTATATATATTTTTTTTTTTTTTTTTTTTTTATATATTTTTATATATTAAATTTAATAAAAATAAATAAATTTTATATGTTTTAAATCCAAAAAAATACCTACAGACAACCTAGTGTCAAAAAAAAAAACCCAGTGCCAAAAATTGGAAACTTTTTTATTTAAAAAAATTTGAAAAAAAAATCAAAATTTTTTTTTTTGTGTAACTTTTTAATTTTAAAAACTATCACCCCAAAAAAAATTTTTTTAAAAGGAATTTTTTGGGGGTACAACCCATGTAGTTAGAAGGGCTTGAGCCCCTTTTATTTTTATGGAAAGGGTCAAAGGACTGCGGAAAAAAATCCCGCACTAAAATTAAAAATTTAAATCGGTTATAACCCCGTAATTTTATGCAACAAAAAAAAAAAAAGGAAAATAATTTTTAAAAAAAGCTAAATTTTCTATTTTATTTTTTCTATCTTTTTGGTTTTGGATTAAAAAAGAAAAAAAATTTTTTTTAAAAATCAAAAAAAACATATAATTTAAGCCCTTTTTTTTTAAAAATGTGCATCTCAATAGAAAAACTTTCAGATGTCAAAAAACATACAAAAAAAGAATTGGTGAAGGAAAAGTTTAATTTTTTTTATAAATGCAATTTTTTGCTTTTTTTAGTTTCATTTTACCCCCTTTTTTTATAAAAGATTTTTCGGTTATTTTAAAAATTTTTTTTAAAAAAATTTTAGTTTTTTTAAAAATGCCCCCCTTTTTCAAAAAAAAAATGGAGGTTTCCTACAGCTAGTCGGAAAAAAGGGGGAAACTTTTTTTAGGGGATTTTAAAAAAAGAAAGTGGTTCTACTTTGGGTAAAATCAGGAATGCTGTATATTGTAGGGTAAGCTTTTTTTTTGGAAAAAAAAAATTTTTTACTTTTAAAAAAAATAAAAGGGGAAAAGATAAAGGAAAAAAATTTTTGGCTTAAAAAAAATACAACCTTTTTAAGAGTTGTATGGACACATCTGTAGTACAGGTTCAGCCGAAGAGAAATAAACGGGGCCTTATTTGAGGCCTTTCTCATTTCTAAGGAAAATGTGAAATAGACATCTTGTGTATTTTTTCTCCTTCTCTCCTAAAGAGCACCTAAGAAAATGAAGTAAATTGAAATCAAAGATATACGAATTAAATTTAACGTTTTCTTAAAGGGTAACTCTTTCGTGGGCACCGTGGGAAAAAAAGGCAACGAAAAAACGGATGAGCTAGCGAGAGAGGGATCATCCACACCATACTTTGGACCAGAACCTGCCCTTGAAGTGACCAAAACCGAAGCACCAGGGCAAACTAGGGAATGGATCCGAAACAAACATGAGTAAAACTGCTCCAGCCTTTATAAGACATGGAAAAGGCTTTATAAAGGGCCCATAGGCGTGCGCAGGGTAAAGCTGGTGTGGGTGCCGAGATAATAATAATAATACGCAGACACCATCAAACTGGGCAGGAGAAGCTGCAAGACTGGTTGGAGAAGCCTCTTCATGGACGTCACCCAATGAGGTCAGCCAGGAAAATGTCGACAAGTTCGCGTCGAAATGCTGGCTGACGTCGGGGAAGATGTTCCCAGAGACTGAAGGCTTCTTATTGGCTATACAGGACCAGGTTATTCCGACGAAAAACTACCTGAAGCAAATCGTTAGAGACCCGTCTATAGAGAACGATCATGCAATATGGATGTCAAACTTTGGAACAATCCAGCATATAACGGGGTTGCCAAGCATTCGCATCAGAGTATAAGGGAAAGACACGATTCAGCAGCCAAGATACCCCTTCAACAATGGAAGTAAAGCTTTTACAGAAGAAAATTGCCTTACTGTAAGTATACTCCGGAACCTATTCTCGAAAACAATGAATTTAAATTGTACTGGGATAAAAATGTACTTACAGACCAAACTGTTGCTCAAATAGACCAGATATTGTATTGGTGGATAAAGTTGGGAGGAAAACAACACTGATCGATGTCGCTATCGCTAACAACAACAACCTCGGGAGAAATACAATAAAAGATTGCCAAATACAGAAACCTGAAACACAAATAAAAGACAGTGGGGAATGAATAACGTCAAAGATCCCCATAATTTTTAACAACTGGCATTATACCAAAAACTCTTTACAAAAAAATTAAGGACTAGGCCTCGGTGAACATCTGTAAAGGCTATGCAAAAGGCATTATTCCCGCTTGGGTTCCAAATTTTGAATACAGCAGAACATAATGCCCTAGAGCCCGAAAAATGGAAAGGGTTCCCAGGCTCAACCTTTTGATATCGGCCTGAGTGAATGTTCCCCTAAGAGGAGTGCAAAGCCGTGTAGCTTGAAATCTTATTAATAATAATAATAAAATGAATAAAACTATGAATAACAATATATCGATATTAATACATTGTTATTAATAAAATTAATTAATAAAAATTAATAGAATAAATTCTTAGGAATGTTTGTTTCGGACTTATATATTATTATTATAAAATCATTCTTCTTTCATAAGGAAATTTTTTTAAATTGTTTTCACAGTACTTAATCAATATTTGCGCTAATTTCTGTTCCACAAATGGACCAGGGATTTTCTAAACGTTCTTGGCGTATTGTAGATCTTAATTTTGATTTTCCTTCATTTTCGAGAAGGTGGTTCGCTGTACTTTTTTAAATCAACCTTATCAAAAAAAATTTTCATATTTTAAATAAGTAATCTTTTTCGACTAGTGGGGGTGCCACGGCCCCTGTGGCATTGAAAGGCCCATCCAAAAGAACGAAGGAAACTACTTAGGATATCCAGATAGGCTTATACAATGGGGACCCAAGTTGCAGAATCTGCGATAGGAAAAGAAACAGCCTACCAAATCCTGTTAAAGTGAAGCAAATCACAAAAGCAGGCATTAATGGGACACCGAAAATAACCCACAGGGGAAAATATCAACCAACCAGTCTCGGGGTTATACAGACTTGTAAAAGAAACAAAACTAGTGGAAGGATTGGTATAAAAAAAGAAAGATTAAAACTGTTTGGCAGAAAAAAGGGAACCTTATTGGTTCCTTTTTAAAATCGCTCAATTTTTTAATAAAGTTTGGCTCTAGGTTTGACGAGTTGTAAATATTTCCCGTAAGACAATTCACCACAAATCTTAAATGCAGCCCCTCGACTTTTAGGGCAGTTTTAAAAAGTTAGGGGGTTTTCGGCTTGTGCCAATTAAGACTTTTGATCAGATACAAGAGCTATCAAATCCTCATTTTATGAAAACTGACCTTTGTTCAATATCCATATTATGTTTTGTGGAGGTTCTTGAGAAAAAAAAGGATAAGTTTTTTTTTTTAAAATTTACTTAAATAATGAGACCTACAATAGTGTTAAAATTATTTTTTAATATTCTAGAGCAGTTTATTCATTAAAATAACCTAAAAAGTAATAGAAGTCTTGTTAAACCTTAAAAATTTACGAACGTGATTCGTTCCCCATACAGGGGCTGATCAAAAATAAACGAAATCTTATTTAAAAAAAAAAGTATTTCTTGTATTTTTTCTATAATTTACTTTTTAAACATTTGAAAAAATGGTTTCAAAAAGGATCAGTGTTTTGATCGGGCATCAAAAATGATTTGGATTGTGTCAGAATGCGACAACTGCCTCCACCACCGCATTTCTTTGAAATATTTCTTTTGTTCTTTTTAGGCTCCAAGAAGATGAAATCCAGGCGTTAAGTCAGGGTTTAAAACCCGGTTAAGTGAACTCCATCTTTTTCCTCTAATTTTAAGGAAGTTAAAGTTTTGTGGACGAAAATGACGTCTTGTGTGAAGTTCATGCAAAAAATTTAAAAAAAAAAGGTCCAAATTGTTTAAAATGTCCTCGTAATGCTGAGAGAACGGAATATTCCTTATTTTTGACCTTCAGGACCTTCTTTAAATTTCTTTTTCTGGGCAAAATGGGGCCCCCTTGAACATCCTTGAACAGTGCGTATCTTTACAGAATTTCAACTTGTCTAACGCCTTTACAAGACTTTTTAGTATAATCGTTGCGCGTAGAGAAACCTGTTGTTTCACTTTTCCTTAACGAACAGGTCTGAACCGGACAACGACTGGCCCTTAGCATTGCAGCCGGCTGGGGAAAAAAATTCCTACGCAACACGCCAGCGACGCAAACAATGGGGGTGTGTCGGTTGATGAAGGAAAAGCCAGGGATGCCGAAGCAACTTCCCCCGTCGCGTGGTAAAAAACTTCCCTTAATCTGGAGCCGGCACCTCGGCCCTTTTATGTCCATGTTGGATATGATCACATCTGCTGTAACCCACAGAACATTTAAAGGCAACTGTCCGTCAAGTTTTTCTGCAATAAGTATTTTCAAATATACAGCCTTTATTGTATTTTTTAAACTGCTATAACTCAATAAACAACCTGTGCAGAAACCTTCCGGTAGTATCTTGAGGTAACAAAGCCAAAAATTAAAAAGTAAAATAATAACAAAGTCTGTTTAAATAATGCATTTATTTTAAAAATTAAACTAAAATAAATACTCAATTACGGATTGCTCACGCATTACAATAGACAATAATTTATCTCAAGTTGGCTTTTGAGATCTTGTATAAAATTTCTCTGGTAGTGATTCAGAAAAATTGTGTGTTACTTAAACGAAGATTTTTGATCCAAAATATTGTGTGCTTCGAAAATTCCCATTAAGTTGCGGACTTTTGAACATGTTGTATAAATAGCTTATATCAAACATCGCTATACAATTTCTATTCAACAGCAGTAAGACAATTGCATCTTCTTTATAAAGAGGGAGCGAACAAATTTCAGCCAAACTGAAAAAATCACCCCAAGAGGTATCTAGGTACCTTTGGTTATTTTTAAAATAATTAATAAACATATGCGGATACTACCTTCAAGCATAACTAACCTGGAGGAATAAAGCAAAGCGCTGAAACGTGGTCGCATTAGAAAGAGAAAGCAACAGCCATTGCCGTGCACCCCTCTCTCACGCTGTGTGTTAGAGAGTTCAGCGCTTTGCTTTATCGCTCCAGGTTATATATGCCTGAAGGATACAAAGAAACTTTAAAAGCACTGAAAATACTATAAATGTATTAAGGAAACTCCAAAAGATCTACGATGAAAAAAGTGATTAAAATGCTTTTAGAATATCTTTAAGATGCTGCAAATGAATAACAGATTGCCATAGTATTTAAAATACTTAAAATTGCCTTAAACAGTTTAAAATATTTAAAATGCTTAAATGTATATAAGTAATTTTAAAAAAAATATAATTTATACTGTAATACAACGAAAAATACTCTTAAAGTATTTAGATACTTTAATGTTAAATACTTTAAAAATATCTTAAATAACTTAACAATATTTGATATACTAAAGATCTAAAAACTTTAATATTTGAAATACTTAATTTTCAAAGTATTCGGAATTTTACAAATATCTATAAGATCCTCCGTAGTATTTAAGAAATCCCAAAAGTTCCAAGATAATTAAATGCATTTCAGAAACATAGAAAATATCTGAAATACTTTAAAATAGAAAGTATTTAAAATATTTTAAAGTATTTATTAATCTTTAGAGTATCTAAATCACTTCAAAAATATCTATAAAATAATGCAAACTACAGAGAATTCTCCAGGCGCACTTAAGTAACCCCGAAAAAGTGTTAAAGATGTTTAAAATACTTTAAAAGTGCCTTAAACAGTTTAAAGTACTTGAAATGCTTAAATGTATCCAAGTAATTTCAGAAATATAAAAATATACTAAAAAAAAAACGTAAAATACTCTTAAAGTACTTAAGATACTTTAAAGTGTTTAAAATACTTTAAAGTATTTTAAATACTTTAACAATATTTGATATACTTTAAAGTATCTAAAATAATTTAATTATTTGAGATACCTAATTTTTTAAGGTATCCGTGATATTAAAAAAATATCTATAAGATTGTGGTAGTTACTTTAATTTCTGATAAACTATAAATTTTGAAACTTGTTAACAATAACCATCATGTACTACCATTTTAATGTGCTATAAAAACTTGGTCTTCGCTTACATTAAAAATGTCCCGACCAACGCATATTTTTGGAACAAAAATCTCGGATATTTTAAAAGGGCCAAGAAAATTTTTAGAAACTCTGGTCGAGTTAAAATGTATTTAATAAGTAAAAAGCAGCTTAGTAATTCTTCTTTCAGTTGTTAAAAATTTATAGGAATTTTACATATAAAACAAAAAATTTTCTCAGTTTTTCTAGATATTTATAAATAAAAAAAGGTTTATAAGGAAATTATTTCGAAACTTCACAATTTTTTTAGGTTTACTAATAACATTGCATAAAAATACCCCACTTTCTACGCCTATGGTTCGAGCGATTCTACGATTCGATAAAAATGACAAGAAGACTTAAAAAGCCGCCGCAATCACCGAAGATCTGTTCTGGTAACCGAGCGGAAAATTTGCTTCGACCGAAAAAAATTGATGTTCTTCGATTGGCTGCTTTTAAAAAGTTATTATATTTTTAAATATAAATAATTATAAGCTCTACTAACACTCCTCCTGTTCTTGTGATTTCCTAACGCATCTGGCGACTTTCTTTTTGAATTCTGAATATTGCTCTCTCCATTCTTTCTGCAAAAAAAAAACAAACATATACCGGGTTTTTATTCAGTGCTGATACTTAAGGGTGGGGATCGACCGATATGATTTTTTGTGGCCGATACCGATATATCGACCATATTTTTTATTATGTATATTTTGCTGTGAAAATTAGCTGAGATTAATCAATTTTAAGAAATTTTTGAGCGCTACCGTTCAACACTGCTTAAAAAATAAATTCAAACAAACCTAAATAACCTTCCAAACAAATTTAATATTTTATTGCGGCATAGTTTAGCCTTCCAGGCTAAACTGTGGATCAAAGCCCGGGCGTAGTGCGGATTTCCTCGTAACTCATTCCATGCCTCTAAAATTTTATCCTTAAGTTTGTTTACATTTTGCGGCCTAAACTCATTTTCCCTATTAATTTTTTAACTAATAAGCCCCAAACATTTTCCATAACATTTAAATCTGACTAGTGCGGCACAGTAAAACCAATACTGCTCTTCCATCAATTCATCGACTTGCCGGGCCGTATGAACAAGACACTTATCTTGCTGAAAGATAAAATTTCTGTCCGGAAATCGATTTAGTACAGAAGAAAGCATGATATTCTGTAGTAGATCTATGTATGTACTGAACTTTTCTTCTATAAAATAACATACACCAAGTCCTTTCTGTCCTTCTGTCCTTTTGGGTATATTTTTCATCAAATCCTATTCCTTGAGGCCTGTATACCTTAAGTACCTCATTGTAGCATGAAACACTTTTTCATCGGTGAATATTATATCTGCCCAAAAAATCGGAGATTCCAAGTAAAATTGTAAAGCAAATCCAATGCGTTGTCCTTAATTTGCATTTGTTAAAAACGGTTTTAAGGCTACCCGGTAGCAGCGTAATTCAGATATTTGCCTTATTTTTCGCCGTGCTGTTCTAAACAATGCTGGGAAATTGCTTTCCATTTTTGCTGTAAATACAAATTTGAATGGTTGTTTTTTGAAAACATTAACTAAATTATTATCTTGTACTTGATTCAATAGTTTGGGGCGACCACTTCCAGCTCTTCTCTCAAAGGAGTGTGTTTCCTGCCATTTTCTTTTTTTTTTTTTAACAAAATGAATACTCAGTCCTCTTTGGGATGTTAAGCACTTCCGCCAGATCCCTTTTTGGCCAACGTATCTGTTCAATATAACGAATAATTAATACTTTTTGATCCAAAGTTAAGTTTGGCTTTTAAAAAAATATTTTTAGACACTGACAACGGACACCGGTTTCTTTATTATGTTTTTCAACAGGTATTCAGTAGAAGGTGGCATAAGCCTATTTTATGAAAGGAAAAAAGAATTGCCCAAGATCTAATGACATAGGTTGGAACGCTTGGTAGAACGAAAAATGCTTTAAATATATTTATTATGGATGATCCAGTTATAAAAGATATGACACTAGCATAACACTAGTGGGAACTAGCAAAAAACTTACTAAATCTATTAAAACCCTTTGAAGAGATTACCAAGTTTTTAGGGAAACAAATCAGAAGTAATACCATTACTTAAGACACACAGGCTCCTAAAAATGAGTCTAAAGCCAAAAACTACTTCCTGATAGAATTTTTTTCTGGTCACTTTGTTAGCTCCAAAATTTAAAACATTTTTTCGGCAATGCTTTATCACAAAAAAACCTATACAGATTTAAAAATCAATACAATACCCCAATACAACAAACCTGGTAGAAAGTAAATAGCTCCGATGTTAGTGACGATAATAAAGCTCCTCTAGCAAAAATTGCTAAGAAATCAAAAGAAGTAAACCAAGGAAAGCCAATACCTTAATTATTAAAATTCAAAGGGAATATAAAATGTACATTAAATTAGCCAAAATATCAAAAAATAAAGATCCTTTTGACTTGGTGGGCAAATAAAAGACATTTTTCCTTTTTTATATAAATGTGCAGTGATATATTTAGCACCCCAACCCATGTAGTGTGGGTTGTGAACAGGTGTTCTCTTCAGCTGGGAACATATCTAAAGCACAAGAAATCTCGTCTAAGCCCAAAAAAGGCAGAAATTATTTAAATTTTTGTTGCATCATGACTTACCAAAACTCAACTTTAAATGAATAATAAATATAAGTGTTTTTTTTTAGTTCAGCTTTTTCCTCGTTCGTCAATAAATCGATGTTAGAGCGTGGACTTTCTAATTAGTCGAGTTTGGCCGCCGAGCGATGGGGATTCACCGAACATCGAGTTTGTACTGTGTTCTTTTAAGCAGTATTAAACGGTAACGCTATACTAGTATTGTTTTTTTAAAATTAACTTAAAAAGTAATTAATTTTAGCTAAGTTTCGCAGCAAAATATACATAACAAAAAAATATGGCTGATATAGGTATCGTCCACAAAAAATCATATGTGCCGAACCCTATTTTAAACCATAAAAATGTGTTCCTTTACTAAACAACAAAACTTATTGAACAATTTATAAAAGTACAACACTAAAACATATAAAAATTATATAATATAACCAGAACTTACTGCTGCATCAACATTAGCCGGACTTTCATCGTTGGGATCTGCGAGCATCGAAATTACGGATATCAGAATGGTTTCTACAGTGTGTACGGGCAACCACCTCTCCGAGGCTTTTTCGTAACCGAATTTGTCATCACCTGGCTCGTGCAAGATCGATATACATACGTCGCCGTTTTTGTCAACTGAAAATAATAATTACACTCTTTGGATTCGTCGACAATTGTTAAAAAAAATTTATACAGAATGTGATTCTTTTTATAATTTTAGACAATCTCAATTTAATTATAAAAGAGGGTTTGGGCAAAATTTATTTCTTATTAAAAAATCAAAAATTGCAATTTTTGTTTTTTCTTCTCTAAAAAATTGAGAAAGTTTAAGGGGTTCTAGGGTTTGATATGTTCAAAAAATCGATTTTTAAAACTTGAAGTCATTATTAAAATACAGCAGTTCGAAGAGGTAGGTGTTCGGTGCGCTGAGAGGCTGACCCTCTTGTGTTCTGTAGGCTTGATACCTGAGACCCTTCATACAAATTTATGCTTATACAAGTACAGACAAGTTTAAACAAGTTTAGGAAAAAATTGGTGTAGTTATTTACGTTGTAAAACTTATTTTAGTCTTGGTATCACAGATTAATGGTAAGTTAGGATTTTTATAGTTGTAACTACGTGAAACTTCAAACTCGTTTTTCTCAAAATTAAAGGTTTGTTCCAGCACGTCGAAAAACCGTCACCGAACGGTCACGCTCATGCGCAGTGATTAAAGTGCATTCCAACAGAGATGTGACGGTTATCGGACGATCCTGTTTGTGTGCCAACAAAACTTGGGATCGTTTAGTTACGGTTTCAGAACGGTAATTCTGATACATGGCCTAAATTGAAAACTGTTTGGGTTGACTTGCGCATTGAGCATCTTGGCACTGAATTTTTGATTTTTAACAGCTGTTTCATGTTTATTGTTTCATATTTCATCTTCATTTAAGGTAGGATTATGCAGAAAAGATACGTTAATTTAAGTTAACAAAAATTAAGTTATTTTAAATTAAGACATTTGTGTGAAAACATGCCAATCAGTTTAAAAATAACAATAAAATTTAGCATATGTAGGGCAAATCACTGTTAATAGGGTTTTCGTGTTTTCTATTTTATTGGTGCACTTTCTGGCAGCTGTCCAGTAATTTGTTAACTTCTTAAATAAATATTTGTCTAAAAAATATATAATTTTGTTACATTTTTTTATAATGCATAGGAAAGACGAGTTTCTGTAAGCCTATTTTATGATGTTATTGTGTGGGAGTTTAATTATTTTAAAAAGGAAACGTTTATTTCATTTTATGATAAGGTTAAAAATTAAAATGTTAAAATTTAAAAGTTGTTTTTCTTTTTAACTTAACTTAATTTTTAATTTATGTGTATAATTAAAACCATTTGATCACATAATGTTTATCTTTTCTTGTGTGACTTTAACTTATTTTAACTTAATTTAATTTTTCTGCATAATCCTAACTTTATTTAGCGAATAGCGTGCAACGTGCTTTAGCATTTTCTATTTCCTCGCTTGTTTAATTATTCAAAAACATTTATTTTTACAGCACATCATTAAATTTATTTATCTTTAAAGATGAGTGACGATATTATGAGTGATATTTGCTAACTTTGATCACAAAACAAAAGTAGGGTTATATTTTTAAAACAAAAAATTTAAAAACTTTTGATTTGACAGTCCCAAAAACGATCCGCAAAGCGATTCAACGTGTGTACTTTTCGTACCGTCACGAAACTATTTTAAGGCCGCGCATGCGTCTAAGCGCAACAAAAAACAGTTCAAAAACGATTTCGAAACAATACCGGATTTCTTGTTGGAACAAACCTTATGTTTTCCAAACTTTCCTCCATCATATCTCGAGAACGGCTAGGCCGATCACTTCAAATTTATAGGGTCTACTCAGCACATAAAGAGGCACGGAATGGTCTATTATTATTCCGAAATTTAAAATATTTCTATTTTTTTTCAACAAAAAGTTGACAAAAAATGCATCAAATTTGAATTTTTTGGTTTGTGTGTAAAACATCCAATTTTTAATATTTTCTTTTTATAATAGTCCATTCTGTGTATTTAGGCTTACAGATTAAAACGCCGTCGATAGTTTTAGATAAGCCAATCAGTTGATTTCGTGGAGTGAGCATCCATTTTTTTGAGGCAGGTGTCTTCACAGCGCTATAACTATTGTTCAAATGAATATTTTTAGCTAAAAAATTATATGTATACTTTTAAAACACTTAACCACCTTCCTGTGCGACTAAGACAAATAACTGAGGAGAAAAAATTTCGTAGAGAAGTTAAAAAGCTATTGGTTGAGAAAGCCTTTTGTAATACTAACGAATATTATGATGATATATTAAATTAGTGTTGTTCGTCCTTTTCAAAATGTTTGTTATATTAAATTAACATAGTACCTGACAAATTTTATCTTTTTTTTTTGTATGTATTTTGTTCATGTGTGTTTTTTTTATTTAGTTTAATTTTAAATATTATTTATAGGTTTATATTTTAAAGTGATTTAGTCTTACTTTATATTTAGATAAACACATTGCTTTGTTCTTTACACTTTACACAATAAAGCTTTATTTCATTTGATTTGACTTATAAATAAATGATAAAAACTCCAAAGTTCTATCTCTTAATTGGTCCTCAAAAAAAAAGCATAAAAACCAGACCGTCAAACCAGAGAGCCACTTTAAGTGATGTTATGTAAAAAATAATCGATTTTTTTGCAATATAATCGAACCTGAGTTTCTGAGATTCTGTCTTAGAACTTAATAAGGATGTAACAGCAGTCACATTCACTGCTACCAATCACCGGTTACAAGCAAAATATTTAGGCTCTTGGTATTTATATCTCCCTCTTTTACACACTATTTATTTGTCCTACAGGAAGTCTGTAAATTAAGGCGACGTCCGGTAGGTGGGTTCAGGAATAAAAATGGAGTTGGAGCGATGCACAGTGGGACGAAGCATCACTTTGCCACTCAAGTTACTGTACAGCTCATATAGTTCATCCGTTTGAGCTCATTTCTTTTTAAAATCTCGTCTTGAATTTGCCTATCGATTCCTCTTCTTGGATTTTTGAAATGGGTTTTTATTTTTCAGATATTTGTGTCCATACCTTGATTTTTATTAAAACGAATTTTCGGCGCAAAAATGATAAAACAGTGCACAAGATTAGGTTTTGGCATATATTTTTTTGCTCAAAATCTTTTTGATAAGCCCCAAAATACTCTCTGCGTAAAAATAGGGGCAACATTTTTGTTATTTTCACAAACAGTCATAAAGTTTCGAAATTTTTTACTCAAATAAGGGCTTTTACTTATAAAATGTGCAGGAGAAATTTGATTCAACAAAATTGTTCAGAATCATTCAAGGAATATGAATAACTGTTTTTAGCATTTTTGACTACATTTTCGGATCTCTGGAAAAATTGCCAAATAGAAAATTTTTGAGATTTATGCAAAAAATTGTAATGTGATAACAAATAAGATTTTTTGCACACAAAATATTCAGTGCCATTCAGGAATGTAGGTGAATTTTTTCAGAATTTTTGCATAAGTCTCAAAATTTTTCTATTCAGCCATTTTTCCAGAGGTCCAAAAGTGTATCCAAAAAGCATGAAAAATATTATCAGTATTTCTTGAATGATTCTGAACAATTTCGGTTGAATCAAATTTTTCCTGTACCTTTTATGAGTAAAAGTCCCTTTTGCGTTAAAAATTTTGAAACATTCTGGCCTTTGTGGAAATAAGAAAAATGTTACCCCTCATTTTAACACAGACAGTCTTTTGGGGCTTATCAAGAGGAAGATTTTGAGCAAAAAACTGTATGCCAAAACCTAATATATGATTATTTTTGCGCCGAAAATTCGTTAAAAAAAATCAAGGTTTAAAGATAAATTTCTGGAAAATAATAATAATAAAAAAATAAGCTCATGTGTTTGCATTTTTAAGACGCCATGTATGATAAAAATCTATTTTCTTATAGTAGTTCATATTTTTACGACAAGCAGAATTTTTTTTTATCAAGAATGACTTTTTTTTGTTTCTTTCAATTTTTGGTTCGTTTGTCCTCTTGTTAACTGCATCCGTGAACATCTTGTATACATATTTATATATATATTATATATATATATATAATATATATATATATAATATATAATATATATATATATAACCTATAAACAAGAAATGTTTTTCATGAGGAAATGTCAATACTTCAGGTACATACTCAGGGCCCAAAAATAAACATAAAAGCCTATATAAATATGTGTCCGCAAGGCCTTCGTTTTCGAAATACAGGGTGTTAAAATTTTTGTTTACTTTTTTTAGTTTTTAATAAACGGATAAACTATATGAGCTGTAGAGTAATTTGAGAGAATATTTTTGTTTTGTTGTTATATTGCAATGAATTGAAACGAGAAACAAAGTTTTTATTGAACCATGATTTTAATTTTAAAAATCAAGGAAGTTAATTCAGCCCAACCCTGATTTTAGATGTCTCTCTACTTACTATTTGGATGCCATATTTCTGTCACAAACTTCATTTTTGGCGGCCTAAGTGGATATTCTTTTGGAAAATAAAGGTGACATTTAAAAAAGCCCCCCTCACTGAAACAAAAGAAATAATTTTTCAAGAGAGAGATTTTATAGTGTACTTTACTATTATTCTTGAGCGTATACTATACTTACTATAAAGTATCGGGGGGTCCTATTATAAGAACTTCCCACCTGTAAATGTCATTGTCATCTATTAGGCCCGCAGAAAAACCCTCTACAGGATTTTTGTTTAATTCTGTAAAGAAAAAAAATAATTTGTTAAAAGGATTTTATAACTTTGTTGTTGTTTGTACGTTTACAGTGCGAAATTTAAATAAAAGGTTGGCAAAAAGAGAGTCCAACAACGGTCTATATGGAGCCATATTTATAGCTCTCTTCGTAATAAAAAAAATGTGAATCCTGAAGAGTATGTCAAAAATGATTTAAGTTGAAACACAAGAGATACATACATAAAATTAACATTTTCCTGATTGTAAAATTCTGTAACACAACCACATAAGCAATCCCAACCCAATATCCTTCCACCCCAAAAATTCAGGAGGTTCAACTGTTGGGATCAAAATTGGTAAACAGAGAAAAGTCATATGACACGCTTAATGGCCGACTCATTTTACTATTTGGGGATTTAAAACAGCTTTTAAGGTCCTAGGACTTAACTGCACCAGACTTTTTTCTGTGGGGCTATTTAAAGTCAGAGGTTTCTGGAACTCGTCCAGAAAACATCCAAGATCTTAAAGTCCGAATTCCTGAAGAGGTCCGGTAAATAGATCAGGTTTCCTTCATCATGTCATAAATTATTTCTTGTCAAATCTTGAAAAGTGCATTGAAGTTAATGGCATTTACTTAAAAGATGTAATTTTTAAAAGTTTGGATGTCATATCTTATAGTAAATCCAAAAGAGTGAATTGTAATTAAGTGTAATAAAATTTTAGTTTTATTAAGTTTTAACAATTTTACTGAGCAATTAAAATGGGTAGTCTATTAGGGGAACCCTGTATACTACATTAAATGATTCTTTACAGCCTTTACAACCTTTCTATAACTTTTTTTCTAGCCTTTAAAAAACTTAAAAGTTCATTGACCTTTTGGTGAAGGCTCTTTTAGCCTTTATCATACTTCGAGCATGTTTTGAGTATTTGTATTTACCTTAGAAGAAACAATTAAGAAGGGAAGCTATCTTGTAAATCATTAAAATTATGCAATTAACAAAAAATAAAACAAGTTTGTTGTTTTCCTATATGGCCCTTAAGACAAAAAGCTTGTACTGTATTATACAACATTTTGAAAATAAGTCAGGGACCTAAAAATTTGATTTAATAATTGTGATATTAAAGGCTCATATCATATTAAATATACATAATTTTTAAAGTTCCTAATTAAGAAAAAGAAAACCTAAAAGTTGCCTCATTGTTTGTTAATTCTAGCATTGTTTCACACATTTTATTTTTTATTTTATATAATTTTTTGGAATCTCAATTGTGTAAGACAGACATACAGAATTCTAGATTTAAAATATTATAAAATGAAGAAATTATTTAATGGTGTGTTTAGCCTTGTAGAAGTGAAAAAAAACTTTCTTGTAGGAAGCATTGTTCAATGATAAATGTTTTGTAATAATTATTTATGAAGGTTGCAAAATCTATTAAAAAAGACTCAATTTCTAAAGCCAAAGGTTGTTTAACAGGATAATAAAGATTTTTATGTGATTTTTTCGTAGGAATCTATTTGATTTTCAAGGGTAATTTCAAGCATTTTAACAAACTTTTGTAGAATGCCTTTGACAACTGATAAAAAACGCTGATATTGATTTCCAGAGGTCTTTTAAAAGCCACGCGATTTTCGAAATAACCTCAAGAATCTCTCAAAAATAGCATATAAAAACTATTTTTAAAATCGGTAGGCGAAGCAGACAAAAAAATCGAAGTTGGACGAGGTCTTTTTTTGATGTGAACGATCGACATTTTAAGGCAGGTTTCGTCGTCTTTTTAATCGTTTTTTCGTGGGTTTTTTACTGACCTGCTAGCTGTTTTCTAAGTAATAAGGCGGACTGTGGTTCTGACATTAATAACTGATTTAATTTTGATGGAGGAATCAATCAAACACTGTTTTCTAAAAAGATGGCCGGTGTCTATTTTCTTGTACGGTTTTGCAGACAGCCCGCATTGAATCACAAACATATGTTATTTCAGGAATGGTTTGTTTCCATGCTAACCGAAATGTCAGAATAATTGCGCCACCTGCTTAAATCTACCTGAACTACACAGATCCTGTCCATTAAAGAGTAGATTCCTACTATTCTTAAGACAGTTTGCACGAAAACTGCTTCTATTTTGAAAATTTATTATAAGTATTTAACAATTTTGCATTAAAATTCTTAAAAGAAGTGATTTTTCTCAAAAATTACCAAAAAAACATTGGTGCTATTGCTTTAGTCGAAGTATTATTTTTTAAAACTCTGCTAATATCGACAAATTTTAGATACATCGTTATCTAATTTTCTCAGAATTTCCATTCTTTAAGAAAAACTTAACTAACAAACATCGCCCAGTACCTGTTTTGCATAAAAATGTAATACTGTTGTTCTTTTTAATAATTTTTACATAGATTTATGAATTTCAATATTTCGCCATAACAAACATTTGCTGCTAGCGACATCTTATGGTAAGAGAAAAATTATATTTTTAAAAATAAGTTCAATTACAGGTTTCGTCTTTTAATTTCCAAACGCTTCAAAAATTTGAAGATAGATGGCTCTGTCAGCAGTATACGAGGTGTATCTTAAAAGTAATGACCATTTTTTTATATGGGGGTATTTTGCAAAGTTCATTGAAGCAATAATTATTTTTAAAACAAAAATGAATTTTCCTATAAAATAATACTAAAAATTGTTTTATTTTCGTACAAGCGTATGCGATATATAAATAGTTCCTTAAACTGTTAATTCTACAAATTATTTAATCTAACACAATCTTACTGTTTACCGTACTTATTATCATTTCACTTCACGATTGACCATATAGTTCTGGTTGATATTAGTAGCAGTACTTGCATTGTCCGTTATAAAATGTTTACAAAAATGTAAGAGTGTCAAAATATAAAAAAACAACCTATTTATTTATTTTTTGCTTTTAGGTCTGTAATTTTTTCTTTGTTATGGATAATTTTTCTGTTGGAAAAAGTGGATTGTCAAGGAGCCTATAATGTCTCTAACTGGAAGTACCATTTTCCATCTGGTTCTGGAATGGGGGTAAGATTTTTCCATAGCGATGATCTTTTACATTTTTTTAGAATTAAACTTAAAAATTCCTTAAAATTTGTTGAATAGTATCGAAATAAATGGCTAAATGGAATTAAAATTATTATCGTAAACACTTATGTTTCCCGTAAACATTTCCTTCACATTGTCAATTGTAAAAATCTTATCAGCTACAGTACGAGGTGTCCAAACAATATTGTTATTTTATGCTTTTATCTGCAATGTACTGGTACTGTTGTAAAACTGTCAAGGAAGTATTAAAGTTGTATGGAAGACATCCATCGCGTTGGCACCATTGGGATCAAAAATATACTAGTCTTCCTTAGTATTTTGAATAAACTTAAAAATTCCTTAAAATTATGTAAAATATCGTAAGAAAGGACAAACGGATTAAAATATTTCAAAAATATATGTTTCCTAAGTTTTTACAAATTATTTAAAAATCTTTAGCTACAGTACATTCCACAATATTCGTTGATTTCTTGTTTTACTTGCTACTGTTGGTTGTAAAACCAAGGAAGTTTAAAGGTGTATGGAAGCCCAATGCTATGGCTCTTGACAAAATGTCGCCCGATAAAATAACTGTCGAGTTTGGTCGCGATTGTGGCAATAAAAAATTCACAATAATTTAATGTGTTGCTGCTTAAACTGATAAATCATGTGTAGTTAGCAACACATTATACTATGAGAGCCGTATTAGTTTGATTGTTTTGCTTTGTGTGATTATATTTTGTGTTGCAAAATTTTAAATTGGTAACATACCTCTTATTTTAGTGATTAGTGTTTATTAAATTTGATATAATTTTGTGTTTATTGTTGTTACTTAATATCGTAACAAATGATAGAGGTTGTATGGTTTATCTTGCAATCGGTAATAGGCATTTACTTTAGGTAAGTATTTCTATATTAAATTGTCTTCTTATGAGATGTACCGTTAGGTAACCGAATAAATAATAATATATCAATTATGAATTATAGAAAATGAAAATTTCATAGGAAATAGCAGTGAGAAAAGTAAGGCAATCTTAACTATCTTTTAGATGATTTCCACAATGTTTGTGTATTTCTGTGGATTATTAAAAAGAAATAAGGTTTACATTTAGGTACTTTTATTTCATTTAATAATTTAGTACATTCTTTTAAAGGATCCAAATTATTAATTACTGGGCAGACCAGGCAAATTTTAATTTATACTGGTCCCCTTAACTGAATAAAAGAAAGTACAATTTTATGTTAAAGTTCCTTTTTGCTTTTTCTGTATTTGTTTAAAAAGAAATTAAATTTTTGGTTTCTTAAACTTACATTATCAACTTTTTAAGCTCGACATACTGTAGACACATAATATTTAACGGTTACTGTTACAGTGGATACCTAGGTACCAAAGGTTACTAAACATTATTAACCACTGTTATTCTGTCTCATGAATGTTTGTTATTAGTGAAAAGTATATGCCTAAAAAGCAGTTATAAAAATTTTCACTTTTTAATGTACAACCACAATCTTAGGATAAGATTAAACTCATTTACACTATCTTGCCCTTCTTTTATTACAAAATTGGTGATAAGTACATGAAACTATCATACAATGTTTGAAATTTAGTTTTAAAAAATCATGTTTTTATTTATTTACTAAGATTTTTGGTAAAAATACAAAACTCCCAAAAATATTGACCATTTAAATAGAAGGCTGTAAAGTTGCGCCATCTATTCTTTCCATATTATATCAGATGATATAAAATCCAATATTACACAATAATTTTAAATATTCTATGGTAGTGTCGTTTAATAACCAACAATTTTGTGCAAAAAAAAACAGTGAATGCTTGAATTGGACATTTGATGATGTCAACTTTATAGATAGTAACAAAGAATTATAGAAGTCCGGCTCTGACCTACTATTTATTGCGCAAACTCCGCGGGGCCAATCCCCGATTCCCGCTGCCCTGCACGCCTGGACAATTTTGTTCTACAGTATTGGGCTTCCATACACCTTTAAACTTCCTTGTGTAAAACTCAATAAACTTTGGGTACCCGCATGTAGGTCCGGACTTAAAATTTCCTTTATTTATTATTGTAGCTATTTTTGATATATTATGTAGGTTAAAGGCAAATTGCAGATGTTCAATATAAAGCAGAGTCTTTTCATCTTAGTTCATCAGTCGTTTGGACTTTGTTAAGGTATTTTCATGTGTGTTATTGAGCATCCAAAATAGTTAACCCAAACTATTGATATTAGTAGGTAATCAGGACCAGTACACTTTCAAAAGGTGCGGTGCCTACACAATAGATATTTGTCAGGCAACTTATTTATGGCTGGGTTTTCCACTGAGGGTTGTCATTTAAATTTTATTGCGGAGAAGAAATCAACGAATTATTGTGGAATGTACCATACGAAACTATGTTATTTTATATGAGTATTAAGTCACACTCTTGTTCTGGGGAAGCAAATTCTTTTGATAAACATTTTTTCTAGCTTAATTTAACGGATTTATACTCAGTCTTTATTTTTTAGATATATGCCGCTTTAGCTATAGGAGTACCAGACTCCCCAAACATCGATTTATTTCTAGCAGTATTTTTTGAAGCTTTTTACTCGTTGCCATACAATGAAACTTACTTTGAATATCCACCAGATGTCAGTCGCAGCGATAGATCATTCGGCAGAAGGAATATATATTTCTCAATGGAGAAAAAACTTGAATCGTGAGTAAAACACCTAAAAAATTATTATCCGGCTATCTTAAAATGATTAAAAAAATAATAATAAGTCTGCTGGTCTAATTCTATGGGGCAGAAGCCGTGAAAATACCTGTTAAAGAGGGACAATTTCCCTACAGCTCGTCGGTAAAAAAAGGAGGAAAACAATTATATAATAGCTTCCTGTCTTAAGTTTCTTTTATGTTAATTTTACAAGTAAATATAAAGATTTTTGTCTGGGCGCGCAGTAGTTGAGCGGGTTTTCCTATTATAACTTTGTTATCGCTTCAGATAAAGGTATGCGATTTGGTATGCAAATTTAAATATGTATTTTAATTACCACTAAAAAAATTGAAAAAGTTTCCTTATTTAAATATTTTAATAGGCAGATGATTTAAAATTTTTTTCTTTATTTCAAAAAAATCAATGTGGTGTTGATTAAGAATCTTAGGTAAAAATTTGGAAAGGACATGGCACACATAACATGAGATTCTGGCTCTTGAACGATTCCTTTAAAATTTGAGTATGTTGTTTCTTAGATCAATAGAAACATCTTTTAAGTGGGAAATTTTTATGCAGGCCTATAGGGTGGCCAAAAAAAAATCACTGAGAATTTGTAGCTTAACTGTTTATTAATTCCAATATAAATGCATAAAAAGAGTGAAATTTCGTGTAAATCCAACAGAATAATATTTTATATATTTGTTTAAAGTTAAAATAATTTGATTTAACATTCAATACATACAGGGTGGTCCAGTATCGAATAAATAATATGGATTATGCCAACTAAAATGTTAATAACGTGATATACTTGTATATATTTTTAGAAATAATACATTTCTGACAGTTTATTAAGGTAAATTTAAGATAAAATATTTTGGTTTATTGTCCCAAATATACAGGAATATTTGGAATTACAGATTTTTTTTCGTTTGTTCCCACAAGATATTTTGTGACATATTAAAATCTGCACATTTTTCGGGCCATTTTTTAACAAGGGTTTAATAAAATTAGATGTACCTAACAATGAAAACGGAGTTTTTATTGTTAGATACATTTTTTTAAACGCCTTGTATATTTGGCCAAGTTTTAACTCGTTAACGTTATTTAGTTCTACATCGAAAATGTAAATAACACTATACGTCAATAATTGCGAGTTTTTGAGATAATTAAGTAACTAATAAAGATTTTTTAAAATTTAAGTAAGTTGTTTTTTAAGTCAATTACAACATCTTTTAAATAGAACATTCCTGTGCAGGCCTACAGGGTGGCCCAAAAAATCACTGAGAAGTTAAAGCTTCCCTGTTCCTTAATACTAATTTAAATGCCTAAAAAGCCTGACTTATCATCTAAATCCAACAACCAAATAGTTTTCATACTTGCTTAAAGTTTAAAAATGTGATTTTTTATTTAACATATACAGGGTGCTCCAGTATCGAAAAATTAACATGTTTATGCCAAGTAATATTTTATTTTCATGATATATTTGTTTATATCTTCAGAATTCTTACTTTTGCCAAATTTCTTGTGCTCCAAGTCAAAAAAGCGAGCTAATTTTGCGTTTTTTAAATTTTAAGTTAATAATTATATTAACTAATAAATAATTTAATGAACAATACTAAATTAATAATAAATACTTTTACACCAGCAATTTTTTGCGCAGCAAACAATTTTAAAACGACTTATCCTAAAAATATATAGGTAAATCCAGGAGACATGGTGAATAAAACCTCCTATAGAACGTTTCACGAGGGTTTGTACTTACGTCATCAATGACGTCATGACTTGGAAAAAAGGGTTGTCGTAGCTAATTCATATAAACTTAATGCTGTTCACATTTTTAATTAAAGTTAGGCAATATTGATGCAAGTACGTTTCAAAGCGCTCTTTAGAGCACGTTCAGAATTGTTTTCTAATAAAATTTTTAATTCATCATGATCCGATTGCACCAATAAAATTTTTAATTTTCTTAAGGTAAAGCTAAGCTTAAATCAAAAATTCGATTGGACCAGCGTTATCGCCGGATTCAAGATTCGCTTTATCTCAGCCTAAAAATATCTAGACTTAACGTTATTCTTGTCTCAATTTTGTTGATTTTTTTTTGTTTCTCATGATGAAAGACCATCGAAATCCCCGATTTTTTAGAAAATGGGTGTTTTAGTCGGCATAATGGAACAAGTAATTATCAAAATACAACATTTTTAGAAAGATTTCATTTTTAAAAGCCAACAGTGTTAAGCCTTATAGAAACCAGAAAGAAATACCTGGAATATAGCACGTATATAACGATTTGCAGTTATTTTAAGTAAGTGGTAACAGGTTAATTCCTGCATCTCTCTCCTGTGTGAAATAGTCAATAAGGTTTAAAATCATATTTTGTTCACCTTCTGAATACCGTCGAGGCATTTTACACAATAAAAATACGAAAATGAAAATAAAATCTGACGTTACTTTTGACCAAACAATTTTTTTGACAAGTTTGAAAAATGACATAATTTCATAACCCATATTTTAGGATATTATTATTGTTGCTTTAAAAAATCAGCTGCTGAACGGCAGCCATATTGATTTTAAGAAACGACCAACCTTTTTGACGTTATTAATTTGTTTCAGTCTGTTTTTGACCTTTTTAATTTGTTAAAAAAGGTAAGAAGAAGATTTAGTATGACTGGACGAAATTTTAGATAACAAAACCTTCGTAAATGAAAAAGACAGATAAATTATCTCTTTATATGTCACAAATTATCTTGTGGTAACAAACCTAAAAAAAATCTTTAATTTCAAATACCGCTGTATATTTGGGACAACAAACCAAACTATTTAATCATAAATAAACCTAAATAAATTGTCAGAAATCACGATATTAACATTTTAGTTGGCATAATCCATATTATTTATTCGATACTGGAATACCCTAAACAAATATATAAAATATAATTACCTAGAATTTAGACAAAATTTCATTTTTTATGCGTTTATATTGGAATAAATAAACAGTTCAGCTTCAACTTCTCAGTAATTTTTTTAGGTCACCCTATAGGCCTGCACATAATGTCCCATTTAAAAGATGATCCTATTGATCTAAAAAACAATATAGCCAAATTTATTTTTTCGTTTTTGCGTCCTTTCATAAATTTCGGTTTTCATTTTAAAAAGAAAAGGATAAATTTTTTGGGAATTAAAGGGGTTTTTTAAAAGGGTATTCTTGGGGGGATTTTAAAAATTTTTCTTAAAAAAAATTTTTCCCCAAAAAAAACCAAGGGTTTTTTTTTTAAAAAATAGAACAAGCCTTTTAAAACTAAAATTTTTAATTTTTGTTTTGACTTTTATAACAAAAAACTTGGGAAAATTAAAAAAAATTTTTTAATTTGGCCTTTAAAAAGTACTTTTTAAAATTTTTTGAAACCCACAAATTTGTTGGGAAAGTTACGTAAAAATCGAAAAGGTATACCCAAAGAAGTATTGTCGACTAAACTAAAAAACGGAAATTATAGGTAGGGGGAAGGATGGCTGTTATTTTTAAATGGATGGATAAAAAGGCGTGCTTATCTGACCACCCAGGGAAAAAATCTGGTAGAGGTTCCTGAAAGAGTCGAAGGAAAAACAAAGCCAGAAGCTGTGATTGACTATAATAATGCGAAAAATTTCATTGATGTTCATACCAATCATCCTATTCTACCTCAGTTGACCCGCACGTGTTTTAAAAAAGGGGGCAGTCGAATTACTTTTGAGCGCAAGTGTTGTAAACGCATTTTATGTATACAACAAAAAAAAATCGAAAAAAATAGTATTATCGTTTCAAGGGGAAATTGTGCTTGAAGATGTTGTCCATGGGAAAAAAAATATTGCTCCACCTGATCGCCCACCTACACGATCAAAATTCATTCAAGAGGAAAAAAGGCCGTTGGTAATATTTTATCAACGAAATAAAGATATTCATAACCGAAAATATGCCATATCCAAAACTAAAAAAGTCAACTAATGCCAAGCGTGCATGAAAACTTTCTTTGTCTAGACTACTTTTTTGATAGACATAATTTTTGCCTAAAACATTAGATGCTAAGAAATTTTTTTTCATTATAATATTTTTATTTTCATTATATTTATGTATAAAGTTTTTTATGTCGAAACTAAAAAAAGTTCTTCATTTCACAATAAAAAAATAGTACCTAAATATGGAAATGAAAAAAAAATTATTTAAAAATTATCGAAAGTCGGCGCTAAGACAATTTTGTCATTGCCCCACGCCA